>PRKT01000527.1:0-12660 GCA_003671525.1 Saccostrea glomerata | reverse complement strand
TATATATATATATATATATATATATATATATATATATATATATATATATATATATATATATATATATATATATATATATATATATATATATATATATATATATACGTGATACCAGAAACATATATCCAATGAAAATTTGTTGCTATGTGACTTTGTTGCCATGGTTGCGGTCGTAAAAGTTTGAAAAATTGAGATTTTCAGCTACTTTAAATCTTTTTTAGGTCTAAATTTAAAAACTAGGAAAAGCAAACAAACCATTCTTGCAGAAACATGACAGTTTGTTACCACTTATGCTGTACATTTGGAATACATTTGAAATGCTGAAATGTGCTGAAAAACGCTCAGCATTTAGTTATAGTAGATGTTACATGATCAAACTCTATCAACAACCTAAAAAAACAATGTAAATGTTTGACCTCAAGTATATAGAAATTAGCAATATTATTCTATAAATAACTTTATGGTTGCCATGGTAACACGGTGAAATTAAGCAAAATCAGTAAATAAGATTGGGTTGATGTAAATGTATTGAGGAAAAACATGAAAATTCAAATATGTATCCTTAGGAACTTGAAACACCATCAACATAAGAAAAATTGGAATTAATTGCTTCTTTGTGGAGTTACCATGGAAAAAAACGTAACAGTGGTTTTAAGTTAAATTTTTCCGATGCTTTAAGAATTAACTAGCCCTTTAATCAAGAAAAATATTACTACACTGTAGACTCACCCTGAATATTAATTATCTGGTAAAACTAAAGTTGAATATTATTTATTGATAGAATTTGATTGAGACAAAGAACATCGTTGCTATGGTTACCACGAAGGGAAAATATTTGATTTTGTGAACTTTTAATCAGTATTAAACCCAGATTTTTGCATTCAGTCAGAGATTAGGTGATAGTCAAAATTAAATGTCAGATTAGTTGTTCATAAACATCAATCATAAAAAATGGGGGTATGTACATTAAAGGGTGGGTATCCATAGAAAAAAAATTCCAGATTTTTAAGCATATATTTTTTCTTATTTCCATAGCAACGCTCCTTATAAAGAATCTGATTTGACCTTCGAAAATTGATCATCAGTTATGCAAAGACATGCTTTTTTAAAAGACAGGATCAGATTTAAACATACAGAGTGAAAATTTGATGGCTCTCTGAACGTGGTATAAAAATCATTGCAACCGTTGCCAACCAAAAAGTTCTTCACATATGCTTTTATGGCTCTCATTTTATCCTGTTATTGTTTTAATTTTTATGCGTATGGCTTTTCAAAGTCCAATAAATATTCTATTTTTACTTCTTACTACTATAGTAACGAATGTAATAGTTGATTTACCCATGTTTATCATGCAGGCCTTCAACCTTTGGAAACATTTATTGCAAATTGTTTACTTTGCTCTAAACATGTTTAAAAATGTCATTTTTCATACTTTAAGACATAGTGCCATGGTATCTGTAACACATAGAAACAAATGTTTGCCTGATTATAGTTAAGGGTATCAAAGAACGTTATCATAGGGAGTTTGGAGAATTTTTGAGACTTTGCGAGCCACAGCTCCTTTATAAAATTTCAACTCATTACAGAGAGTAAACCATTACAAATAAGTCTGATATGTGTAGTAAATATTTAATTAAGTCTGGTCATCAGGATACAGAACACAATCAAAAGTTTGATGCATGGATTGTTTATATATAGCTATAGATTTTGACTGCATTTGAAAAGATATGGCATATATGATAATTCACGAAAATATAAAAAAGAAATCGTAAATCGTCTTTGGTGCTCAGATGTCCGACCACACTTTTTAATTTGTAACAAAATCGTACAAAAATTATCTCACTTAATTACCTGGTAAACATTATCCAGGAACCTATTTAAGTATAAATTTATGAAAAATAATGTTTATTCCTTGAAAAAAGTATGTATTATTAATCAAGATTAATCATTAGCTTTAAAGCAAAAAATATTTCTGCTTGTGTTTTTAGTACGTTTTTCTTAGGTGTTTATTTTAAATAACATCTAAAAGCGATTTTTACTAGATACAGGAAATCACAAAAGGTAACTTCACACTCTTTAAACAATGTGGCAAAATAACAACGGATAGAAAAGCAGGAGGAAACAAACTTCTGATCACTCTCTACTCGAATTATGACGTGCTAACAGGTACAGGTTTTCGACTAATTCTTCAAGGTACGTATTTTAATCACTGATGTCAGTTTCAAAATATTTAATTTGAATGCATCTATAAATTTATTATCCTGTGGAAAATATTGTAATATGACTTTTTAAGCATCCAAATCACCAACAATGCGTATGGCATTTAAAAGATGATCCCTTTTCAAATTAAAAAGATTGACTAAAGCGTTTGAAAGAGATCATAAATAAAATTTAAAAATATAAATTATAATACATAATGTATTGACAGAACTGACACTGATCTTTTTCTTGACGTAAACTTTCCATTTCATACAAAAAATTGATGAATCAGGTAAACAAAATCTTTTCAAAAAATCTAATTGCCTAAAATATACTATAGTAAACTATAGTTAACTATAATTTATTAAAGTTCCAACGTTTTCACTATATTAAATCAAAGTTTTAAAGTTTTTACTATAGTAAATCAAAGTTCCAAAGTTTGAACTATAGTTATTCAAAGTTTATCAAAGTTTCAAAGTTTTTTCATCTGTTTAACAGTTTTTTCTTAATGTTTTGATTTTTTAGCCGCTTTAGGGGATCAGTAGATGTTGATTGTACATTTGGATTTAAATATACAAAGTAGTTGATTCAAATGGACTATTAACATTTAAAAAAATTTAAAAAATTGCATGTTGACTGAAGGTGATGAAGCCTGTTTTTTTTTTTTTGAATGATGCATATTTTTTTGTAATATATTTTTTTCTTTAGATATATAAATAGGTGTACATCTGCCTAACGTTAAGATGATATAGATTTAAATAAATAGCTCCTTTTTTGGAACGAGAGACAATCTTTATATTAATATTCATTTCTTGTACATTATTAGCTGAGATAATCTAGCCCTCTTCCCTCTGTTTTTGGAGAGTAGCTACAACTCCTTAGGATTTCCGTAATGGTGCAAAGCGGGAGCGATTCATTCCCGCACGGATTTCGGCTGGCTTAAATTGTCTGTAAACGGCTATTTTACTTAAATGTCTTACCTGGAATTCCAAAATGTAGTTATGCCAGACATAAATCGATCCAAACATATACAGAACAATCCATATATCCGTATTTTTCGTGTATGTCAACATCACAACTTGAATTTATCCGCCATGTTTACAGACCTTGACAGATTTTATTTTGGAACAGTCAATGAGATTAAGGATCTATAGGGAGCGGATTTATTTGAAATTACCTTATTTTAAGCTTAAATATATCTATTTACGAAAAAATGACACATGGAATAATTTATTTTATCGATGTTTACTGTTACTATTCATCACAATTATTTATAAACATCGATATTTGCTTTAGTTAGCTGTTCTAAATTTCAAGCGAGAATCTCAGTACGTCACGCGTGAAGTGTCATGGCTGCTGAAAAAGCGACAATTAAGCAATCACACAGATGTATTTCACATGGTTTTTGCGTTTAACGAGCTATGATGTCGACAGTGAATAAAAAAATTGTCTTATCAGAAGTAAGTTGAATGTAAAAAAAAATTGTACTGCCTGCAGTCGCCCGTATTTAAAAATATTTTTACATCATTAAGAAGATGCTGTGGAATTGTAGCCCTCTCCAGAAAACATCAGATTAAAAAATTCAGAGAGGGCAACATTATTGCAGTTATTACATTATTTGTTCAGAGGAATGGTCTTGTTCTTTAAAAAGTCTCGGAACCTTTCACAAATCTTAACCTTGAAAATTATAAAATCTAAAGAATGGGAATCAAAACATAATCTCATCAAGTCCAAAAGTTTTTTTTCCTAGTCAATTAAACTTCCAAAGTTTTTACAATGGTGCTAAGTTAGCTATATCAGACTATAGTTAACTATAGTTTACTATAGTATTTTTTGTAAGGGACATTTTTTTGCCGATCCTGAACATCTCGATTCCGAGGCATATTGCGCTTTCTTTACAAATCATTATTTTTTAGAGTAAAAATACATTCGTTTGACATTTAAGAACAAAGTACTCTTATACTTCATTATAATTATTCTATACAAGGTATTATTTGATGGGTTTTTATATATAGTCACGTGACCAGAATATAAAAGTCCATCTTCCCCTGTCACGACATTTTTCTTTGTCCTATTAACGCTCTCTGAATGCATCATTTTCCCGCATTATACAACTTATTGCATGGATCCTCGGAAAAAATGAAAGTTTATCTATCCAAGAAAATATATGATTTTTTTAGCTGAATAAATTTTTTTCCTTTGCCGACAGATCTTCATATTTATCAATTTAATGAGATTGTCTTTTACTTACTTTTATAATTCAAAGAAATCGATAAACATACAATGATAATTAAATTAATAATCCTTACAGAAAGGTTATTAGCAATGAACTTGAATAGAGGGACAACTGGTTCTGTTGCCAATTTGGCTACTTTATTTTCCAAAACAAGTCGTTCAAAGCATTTTATTCAACAAACTATTTAGATAAAACAATCCGAAGGATTTTAAAATCATTATAGACTTATATTATATAAGTGGGTGGTTTAAATCTAATACTAGTACACACGTGCCTTACATTTTGTCACTATACGCCGTCTTTACAATTCTGCATTTTTTTAAATGTAGCCACTACCTTTATATATCCATTATATATAACAGAGAAAAATTGCCTTTTATTAAATAACAGTGTCGAAAATTTCAACAACAACAACAATGAAGACAACTTTGGCGGCAACAACATCTTTTCCATTGTCAGAGATATCAATGACACCGGCGATAAAAATGACAACAACAACTTCACCAACATCACCATCAACAAAAATACCGTCAACGACAAAAGTTACAACACGAAAATCAATAAAATCTACGAATCAACTAACAACACCAAAAGAGATGTTAACAGAAGTAACGACAAGAAAAACAATAGAGACAACTTTCCCCAGTCAGGCAGCTACTCGTCCAACAACACCAAATGAAATCACGAGTGACGTTATGAGTTCTGCACCAGCTACATTCCAGAGTTCACTGCCAACACTGCCCTTAAGGGCAGGCAAAACCTCGAAAACGACACGTGTTGTTATAACTACTGGTAAGAAAGAGACAGAGAGAGCATAATATTAATTTAACAATTTTATTTTGCTATCCTTACTTGATCAAATGCTTTAAATAATAATTATAATCCATTTCTAAAAACGGGTAAGTAATTGATGAAAATTGCAGCAAGACTATCAAGTTCAAGTTCATTTATTCTCTCAGAACCATTTAAAATACATGGTACATGAGGACAAAAAAATATTTACAGCATAAATATATTCAGGTCAGAGGTATAAGTATATGATATACATAATTAGAAATGGCAATGTGAGAAAAAAAGAGAAAAAAAACACGTATGATACATGTATAAAATGAAATAAATCTGGGGAGAAATTATGGAGGACAGACTTAATCATGTATTTTTAATATAAACATACAGAGTTTTTTAAGTGACATAGCATCTTGTTTTGTCATCAGTTGAGAAAATTTCAAAATAGTTGGTCTAGTAAAGTAATACTAATTAATATACTTTTTCCTGATGTTTGACAGTGCAGTACATTCAAGTATGAAATGAAATTCATCGGCAACATGTTTAGCAATACAAAGTGCAATTAATCTTTCATTTAATGGTATACCTGCCAATCTTCCCAGCTCAACTGGTAGACGGTGATTAGAAGTACGGAATTTGACAAGTATTTTTCTATATTTAAGTGGTAAAATACTTAAATAATTTTCACACTTATCACAATAATCAACAGACGATTTTAAAGCCATCGTTTGGTTAGTTTTATTGTCAAAATAATGATCTTATCAGCACATACAATGAAATGCTGATTGATTTTTTACTAGTAGTGAGGACATTATGAACACAGTTTATTGTCGACTGTATTTTCTAAAAGAAATTTTCTGTAAATAGAAGAAAACTCTTACTGTAGGCTACAACTCAACATTTAGATATATCGACGATTGCCAATTAACTAATCATAATTATAGTTGTTTCTATTCAAATGTCAAGACGATATATCCCGGTGAGATTGAGATGAAAAATACAACAGAGTCTTACACCTGTTTCATATTTGGATATTTTACATGAAAATGAATAAAATGGTAAATTTACAACCAAGCTCTTTAAGAAACGGGATGATTTTAACTTTTTAATCGTCAACTTCCCTTACTTATGCAGCAATATACCTTCATCACTTGCATACGGAGTTTATATCTCCCTGTTGATTCTAACATCATAATAAATTTTATCAAAAAGCATTTGTTTAATGAAATGCAAGCTATTTTAAGTGATATATTCATTCAAACTTATTTGAATTAATTTAAATATGTCTATGTATAAAAGCATTTTCAAAAAAGGAATAACTTTAAATTGTTTTATTTAGAACACGGATATGAACTGCTTATTCTTTTTTAAATATAAAATTCAGAAAAGATAAAAGTTGAAAACACTTCAATGTTGAAGTTGAACTGAAATGAAATGAAAATAACGAACAATACTCATGCTTAAAAGTACATTCAAGAGGTAAGTGTAATCTCTAAAGCATCAGATAATGAAGAGTGAAAGATCAATCTCAAAAATGAACGAAAAAAAAAACAATTGTTAAAAAATTTAAAAACACGGATCGTTGGAAACATCAGAGGTGGGATTAGGTGTCAAGGAGGAGTAATCATCCCCTGTTGACCAGTTATGCCCACTGTGAGCTTTATGTGTTGTTGAGGGTGATGTATGATTCAGACTAATCACTCCGTAGTCAAACGTGTAAATAAAATCAGTAAAAACCGACTTTAAACTGGGTTGTTGAAAGCCATTTAAAGTCAGTAACTTGTCAGCACCTTGTCTTGGTTTATACTTTATGAATTAATGATCTAAATTCAGTTACAAATATCTTAACGATAAAGAGGAAGCATCACAAAGTATCACATTCTGTAATGTTTTTCTTATCAAGAGTCCTATTTTAAATGTACAGTCGACATGTACAAATATTACATTATGGGTCAATTTATTTGTGAATATCTTGCCTAAATAAAAGTAACACTAAGTTCCGATTTTTTCTCATACCTCTAGTACAATAAGTGGATAAGTGTCTGCTTAACCTTTGATAACCTTATGGAACCTTGTTCTTTCCTTCAGAGCAGAGTCTTGAAACATTTTATATCGTTTAGACATTTAGATTACATGACCAGTACGTACTGGTCCCTTCGCTTGTGAGGCTCATTATATAAATTGTATTTTAGAAGAATTCGGATTTAATTCTACAAGTGGTAATCCTACTTATACTCATATTTCCCTTTCTAAGGAAGAAATTCTTCAAAATCGTATGTCAGTTTTGAGTATTTTTAATTATTCACAGAGCCAAAATGAATTTGAACTACCCTATCTATATACATTGGATTCCGAAACTTCATAAGAACCCTTACGAACAAAGATACATCGCAGGTCCCAGTAAATGTTCAACCAAGCCTCTTTCGTTACTCCTCATTAAGATCTTGACATTATTGAAAGAAGAAAATCAAGAGTACTGTGCAACAATATATCCAAAATGGGTTTGAATCAGTTGTGAATACTAAAAAAATTCCAAAGAATTTTAGGACCATTTGAAATCAAAAGAATTTACCAAAATTAACAGCTTAAAAAAACTTACGACTTTTCAACTTTATACACAATAATTCCCCACGATAAATGCAAGCCCAGGCTTTCTGATTCTGATTGACAATATCTATGTGGTTTTTGGAGACCAGGTCTTCCAACAATCTTTTGGAATTCCCATGAGTCCCAATTGCTCTCCGTTATTAGCAGACCGTTTTTTTATATTCATAAAAAGAGCAGAATTTATGCAAAATCTTATGCGTGAAAAGAAGAAAACTTTTATTGTGGCCTTTAACTCGACATTTAGATATATCTTTTTTTCATACTAAATGTTAATCCATTATTTATACACTGAAATGACGACAGATTTTCTGTTATTTCCCAAACATGAAAAGGAGCACACGGCGTGTCTTACCGGTCATAGGGAATGTTCACTCCTCTATGGCACCTTACCTCTGATGTTCTGGAGGTCCCTATTTCCTCTGCTCCTATTTTTATACTCTACGCTTTATAAAGTGGGAGAGTATATAGTAATCGGGATTTCCGTCCGTCTGTACGTCTAGCCGTCCGTCCGTCCGTCCGCCCGTCCGTCTGTTACTCTTTATCTCTTATCCGCAACTACTCTTATACTACTGAGTGAAATTTAATGAAACTGTCACAGAATCTTTGTTACATGTTGCCATTGTGCATCTCCTATTTTACTTTTTTATTCGACACGCATTTTAGGTTTCCCATAGCAAAACATGGACATTACCATTATATGTTTACCTATGACGTCACATATAGAAGCTTCTGGATAACATTTGATAGGACGAGTTATTCCTGTTGACACATTACCGTGAAACAATATATAGAAAAACAGGGATATTATGGGAGGCGGGGGTATCATTTAGTGAGCTCATTGCTCACAGTACCTCTAGTATATTGTTTTATGGACTTTGATATTGAATACTGTTCGTTATCTCCATATCCTTCTTCTGTATACAACTATCCGGTATTATACAAGTGCGATCAATAGTTTTGTTGACTTTGCTTTCAGACTCACACCAAATAAATTCAGTAATACCAAATTCATCAAGCACAACGCTGAATGCTGTAACTTCAACGGAAACCAATCCGTTTGTTCTCAGTCAAGAAATGGGTTTGGAAGTTAAAAATCTTTGCTATGAACTATGCTTTTAGAGAGAAAAACACCTTTTTTGCTTCTTTCTGTTTCATTCATAAAAATAAAATTTGTGTTTTTCTTTATTTTATATCAATTAATTACAAAAATGATTTCCAATAATATCCCATATCAAAGAAAGGAATTACCTATTATTTATCTATTATTAGGAGCCTTTTCAAGTTATTCAAATACATTATTTTGATTAAAATTGGTGTAAACTTTTCAAGTAAATCTATGTTACAATCGTTATATTTCTTGCATTGTATCTTCAGTGATTTTGATGGCGGGAATCGGAGTGGTAGAATTTACGATAATAATTGTGGGTATCCTAGCAGTCAAGAGATATAGAAAGCAAAGGTAAGAGGGGACATCAGAATCAATCATATTTTTATCTACATTATTAAAACCGTTGTTGTCAATGTAAGAATAAAAGAAAAATATAGAGTCAGACAATAAAAAAAACTGGAGACTGTTTCTATTTCTACAAGGAATTCTATTCTGTAGAAATAACACGACAAGACACAGTAAAGAGAATGTCTGTCGACCCGTCTCTAGAAAGACAGTCTGCAGCATTGATAACGTATATGCAACAATCCCAGAAGAAGAATTCGATGAGAATCCATACAAAGATCTTTCTGAGGATGTGTATGATACAACCTCAAAAAGACGATCTCATGTTAATGGTAGCTGGAGTAATAACTCCATAGGAAGTTTTTATTCTCGTTTGTTTCGGAGTTCAAAAATAAGCGGAAGAAGTTCAGTACAGGAAATGCATCCAATGTTTTCAACATTCCGAGACACGAAAAAGGAAACAAAGTAATTAGTTTAATCTCAGATAACTGTTTGTGTGACTTTAATTACTATCATAAATTTTTACATGTATTTTTTAAATCAAGGTAGGGTCTCAAGAAATATATTGCCTAGTGTTTTCTAATATATGAACGTGATGTAAGAAATTAAAACTCTGACTTTTTGAACTGTTGAAATTCCATGCTGTAGGAATATACAAATCGTATTTCTCAGATGACATACTAAGTGCTTATAGGGACGTCTTGAACGTGTACATTTCTTCCCATATTTTCTAAAACCTTTCAAAGGACACCATTTTAGTGCATTCTCTATTAGATGGAGAACATGCATCACCAAAACCATTTTGAGATTTTTCAAAGGATTATACAACACTGTATATCGTAAAAAATATAGTGAGAAAGAACTTTGGGCAATTATTAAAACTTTTTAAGGGAAATAAACACAGAAATGAGTTCATGTAAAACTTTTCTGTTGGAAACTTTTTAAAATAATACATGTGTGTACAAAATAAATGACGTCATATTTTCAGTATGTCATATTTATTTCATAATTTATCACACTTACACACTCAACTCAATTTCAAGACACAGATAATTCAAATTCTTGTAATTGTTTTATTTTTCATAAGCAAATTGATTTAAAACCAACTTTTGATGATATGATTTTTAATATATAATTGTTTTCAAGGAATTAATTTTAAATGGAAATTGTGTATACTATGAATTTTAATTGTTATGTGTTTTTTTTTTATCTTTGTCAACCAGAATCAATTGCCGATGAATCAGTTGCAGATCTCTATAGATTGTACTGCTAATAAGTGAAATATATTTGAAATATAAATGAACGTGTGATTAACATATCTGAATATACATTTTATTCTTTTAACCTTGTATTTTATCCTTGTACATATGCTGAATCATGCACATTGATGTACATATATAATAAATTATTATCGGGCTTATTGCTAGATTATGCTATCATTCAGAAGGGTGTTTTGAAGCGAGGAAATATTTCAAGATAATTGTGACATTAATATATATATTAATTGCATATAAATGTATATTATTTGTGTACATTGTCATACTAAGGTAACCATAACCAACTTTTTGTAGTCAAGCATTATTACAAAATTTCAAAATATTCCAATAGTTTATCCATATGACGGTTTAACTAATGTATATTTTATTTATTTATATGCCATTATGTATAAGGAAGAATTAAAGAAGTTAGTTCAACAGGCTCAAAATTCATAGAAATTGAAATTCTCTTAAAAATGTCAGATTTCACAAAATACTTTAAATTCAAACGTGTATAAAACAATATTATTTATTTTAGGTTCCTCATTATAATGAATCATATTATATAGGGAAATGTCCTATCCGAAATATACTATCAGGAAACACGAATAAATGTTTTATATCCAGGAACTCAAAAAACATTGCAGTTAATTTTTAAATGAAACATGGAAATAAAGAACAGTATTCAAAATCAAAGTTCCAAAAAACAAAACTAAATAGGAGCAGAACAAACAAAACATCAGAGGTGGGATCAGGTGCCATGGAGGAGTGAGCATCCCCTGCTGACCAGTCACACCCACCCTGTGCTCCTTTATGAATGATAAAAAATAATTATAATAAAAGATGAGAAATTTATAAATGTAATCCAATGAGTAGATCTACTCGAAGCAGAGAAATATGTCACTTCATTCTGAATAAAAAATGTTTACGGTTTGGATTAGTTCGTGACGCCCGTAAAATGTATTTGTTGCAGGAGTTTGCTAAATTTAATGAGAAAAGGTGAATCTTTGGTAGGTTTTTACTATATAAAATCCAATTTTTTCCGGTTTTTTTTTATATTTATAAATTTCATATTCTTAAAAAATGACCACCGGAGAAACAGATTCGTTTAGGATTCCAGATATGACAGATATCCCTTGTCTCTTGATGTAAATTCCACTCAGATAATGTAAATATAAATATTTACATTGGCTGTGTATTTCTACTAAGCCAACTGTGAAATTGATTTGAAAATCATTTTCGTGTATACTCACGCGTAGAAATATACACGGATAAAACGTGCGTTACCGTGACGTCACAATAGGTCTACAGCGACATTAGTAAAAGTATAACAAAAAAGAGTAGCGAGAAATTTAAATATTGAGTATATATTCGGTGCTTCCACACACGTAAAATGTAAATATAAGGAATGTTTTTAAGTTTAGTGTGAATTATTGGTGTGAGAAGCACACAGACTTGCACGTAGGCATATTTTTCATGACACGCTAGCGCGCTTCATAAAATATGCCTACGTGACAAGTCTGTGTGATTCACACACCAATAGTTCACACAAAACTTAAAAACATTCCTTAATTAGATTTTTTATTGTTTTTATTCAAAGGATCACGTAACAAAACAAGGGTTTTTCTACAATGAATTATATAAATTCTACAATCATTTTGATCATTTTCAAACAAAAGTGGAGGAAAATGACTCCTTTGAAATTGTGTCGAAAGTGTATTGGTAATAATTTTAAAAAAGGATACTACATGTACAAATATTCTTGTTCTGACCGTAATAGGCAAGTATAAGTACATGCATACATGCATGTGTCCAAAGAATCTTCCTTATATGACTATTATTATTTAGCCATGGTCGCTTACCCCCCGTTCACACATAGACGCCGCTTCTACTATGATCAAAGTGTGGTCAAAAGCGTGGCCGATCGTGGCAATTCGCAATAGGAACGTCGTGGGGTCGTCAGAAGCGTAGTATGATCTCAGTAGAGTCTTCATGATCGGAGAGCTGTACGCTCTCACCACGCTTATTTTGAACATGTTCAAAACAAGCGTAACGGGATCGTGGCCAACAAGTCGTAAAAAGAGCGTAGTAGAAGCGCCGTAATCGTACAAGCAGCGCGGAAG
>PRKT01000526.1:254430-381217 GCA_003671525.1 Saccostrea glomerata | reverse complement strand
GTGAATAAATATGTAAGCAACATACAACTCAAAATCTCTCTCTCACACACACACGCACCCTCACGCACACACCCTCACACAGAGAGAGAGAGAGAGAGAGAGAGAGAGAGATTTCTGTAAATTGTTATTAAAATATACTTAGTTCAAGGCAAGCATATCATTATAAAAAATTGCATTGTAGATTATCTTCACATATTCTCTTTTTATTCCTTCTAAATGACTGATCATGCACCTTCAATGCTTGTGTAACAGTAAGTAATAAATTCCAGCACTATATCTGCTTACTCTTGTTCCCAATCCAAATGAAAAGTCCAATGTATAGATAAAATTCATTATTTACTTTTAAAGCTGAAAATGGGTGTTTAAGATAAAGGTTTACCTTCAAATATAAATTAACAATGTCATGAAGGGATAATTTAGCACACAAAACAAAAATAACTAATCAGGCTAATTGACAGTATGACTGATTTTTTATTGACAGTGATGTCAGATAAGAATAAATTTAATCCTAGTTGTCTAAATTTCCCTTTTTTATATCTGCATCTGTCCTCATCTGCATCATGATGCACCATGTGTCGATTGGCTTCAAAACTAATTTACAGATTCTTTATTTAGTTTCATAAATAATATCTAAAGATCTAAGTGTTTTGTATGCAAGAGTATTTTACTCATTATGCTTGTCTCTAGAATACAAAGGACAAATTGTTCAAATAGCTTTCTATCTTTCTTTTTTCCATTTTGTGGAAACTTTTATATCTTACAAGTTGCTTAGCTCAAAGGTAGAGCACCCATGTTTCCATCATGAAAGGTTCTGGGTTCATTTTCCAGGCGAACTTTCATTTTTAAAAGGTTTTGAATCCATTATCAAGAATATTTTTTATCTATGTGTATACCTTTTTTTTTATTGGAAGCCAACTTTTGGTTCTCAGGAAATATCACATATTACTGATTAGAATTCATCTTAAATTGCCCCAGTTATTTAATCTGTGATGAGTCAGGTGTGTGTCTGCACATGTATTATTTAAATATTTTTTTTTTAAATTATTTAAATTGGCTTTAGTTTTCGAAAATAAGGCAAATGGGTAATTTGGTTGTTAAAAGTGTTAATTTGTAACCTTAAGCGATAATTTGTAACTTGTGCGGAAAATGGTAGCCCAGTTCATTTAAGCAAATTCTGAAAATTATGTTCATTTATATATGTTTTGTCCCAAACTATTAGGAAGAATTACCTTCTGTAAAGAAACAATTCTTTATAAAAAGTTCAGTTAAGGAGTGTTTGCGATTTTTGTTCACATGTAAATTTATACAACAAATTAATTCATCAGCAATCTAATCAAAACGAAAAATTGAGTGGCACAGCACTAACATTTTGGCATTGGGGTTTTCAGATAAGCCTTCAGATATTTTTTTTTTCTAAATTGGTTTATATCTGTATCTGTCTTCAGCTCTATTTTATGATGCACCATAGGTTATTTCGTTACTCAATTAAAATGAAACTGCTAAAATGGAATGTTTTATTAATTTCTTTAGAGTGAAGGTGTATATGTTATTTACAATCACTTTATCTGCTTTTATGTATTTTTATCATAATTGGTTTATGAAATATTTATCACTCTGCAGTAAAATGCTTAAAAAACTGCGCTGTCATTTTTTCTTTACATTGGTTAATGGAAATCTGATATAACTGATTGGTATGTGAAAGGCTGAACACCTATGTTTTCAACATGGAAGGCTCTGCTTTAAATTTCCAAATAAAATTCATGTTAAACCATTATCAATAACACAAAAGGCTTTTCATTCTAAATTCCCATTGAAACAACTTATATTACATTTTCAGACCAAATTACATGTGTAGTACATGTATATACTTATTGATATTTATTACGATTATCATGTTTATACTCGCCTATAAGTCGGTCCGCCTATAAGTCGGTTGTATTTAAGAAGCTTATATTTCAGAGGGACCGGCCTCATATAATACCATGGTTTTTATACCTCGCCTATAAGTCGGACACAGAGTTTTGAACCAGAGATTGACTCCCAAAAAACCGACTTATAGGCGAGAATATACGGTAATTAGAATTCATTTTGAGTTGTCCTAGTAATTTAACCTGAGATGAGTCAGGTTGGTGGTTTTGACATAGGAATGAATCATATGACATTATGCTTTTGACTACATCTAAAAATCTTTGACTCCTATGAATGAAAGATGCAAACTTACCTTGCTGAAATAGTTGTCTCAGATGTGTCATTTTAGTTACATTCTTTATTTGTGAGAATGCAGTAATACATTTTCTGCGTTACTCAAGTATACTTACATTTTCTAAATATTAGGTTGCTAAGTGAAAAAAAAAATATATGCACTTAATGTTGTCTCAAGACTGCCACTGTAGATAAATAAAAAATGTTTTTAAAAATAAGTTTTTTTTAATAAATTTTCAAAATGAATAGGTATACTTCCTATAATGGACGTTTTTCTGATGTTTATAGCATTTCTTTATTGAATGCTACATTAATTAAAAGTTTACATTAATAAGAAATGCTATTTACTATTTGTCAGGCATTTAATAATTATATATTTACAAAGAGTATATAGAAAATATGCTTTTGATAACATTTCCTTCGGTAAAAATGTTGTTTAATTTGCATTTAGATGACAAGTGATCATTTGATAGATCAAGAATAAATGTGTTTATAGCTGTTACACACTTTGTATTTCTAATTGCACATGGTTTGCCTATATCTATTGCTCTAAAGAATTATGTGTGTTAACTCTATTTTTAACCTAAAGTAAATTAAAACATGATTCTTAATATGGTACTTTAAAGACTAAAAAAAATCGTTATTCAAAATTTCCCTATCTTAGTCTTTCATTGCTAATGATTCAGAATAATTCCATCATGGCAAATACCAGAATAAATCTAACAGGGAAAAAGTTTATTCAAACAGGAAAAAAAAGTTAATGGCAATGCTTTCTGATTCTGTTCTGAGTTGATTGCGATTGGTTCATTTTAGGCATCTGTTTTTCATATGTTACATCCCATTACCTATGTACATTATTTTATTCTCTTTATCCTCTCATTCTCCGTGTATTTTTGAAATTTCCGGTCACAGATGAATAAATTCAAGGTTAGATTATTCTGATTTTTTTTAATTGTGTCCTCATCTTTAAATTAGCAGTTAGTGTATGTGAAAGAACAATATTTCGTCTCCACTGGAATTCAAGCAATCCAATGTAAGTATTAATTATTGTAATTAAAGAACTGAATGATGCACTAATCAGACCTGCTGTTATTCTACTAAGTGACTTATTGATTATTCATAATGCTAATTTCAGACGGAAAAAAAGTATCTAGATATTATGAACAATTTTTGTGATATTCATTGCATGGAAATCGATATTGAGATAATCCTTGAAAAAGATTACTACCTCAAGTAGACTAATTTAAAGAAAATATAAAAAATCAGCAGTCTCATACGATTCCAGTTAATTACAATCCAATTAATAAACAAAACGCAATTAGATTAAGGTATCTGAAGATCTAAACCTGAAATAAATATTTGATGAAAAAAATATCTGAAGGCTACAGCCTTAGAAAGGTTTTTTTCCAACTTTATTTTTTTGACAGGTTTAACAGAGAAAATACACATTTTCTTTTCTTTTCTTTTTATTTATGCGGCAAGCGTAAAAAAAGAATCCAAAATTAAAGAACAAAGATGCAATTCAAATATTCTTCTGTGATCATGTATAAGGTGACTACCTGGAATTTTTCATAGTTTGTAAACAAGAGGTGTTAAAAAGCCTTTTCCAATTCATATCTGATTTTTTGTACTGATTGCAGAAATACAATATTTCATTTTGAGTATAATATTTATGACATAAAAAGAGAGAGAGGATGTACGTATACAGAATGACGATTTGCTCAAACGAATGATTACTAGACAGGATCTTCGAATATTTCCCAAGACACTGCAATGATTTTAAGACTCTTTCGAATGATTAGAACTATTGATATGCTAACAAAAATCTAAATAATGGAATAAGTGACAATCTACGTTTTTTGACAATTGTTGTATTTTGGCGGGCCTACGTGGCAAACAAAGAAACTGCCCTCAAAAATATACATTTCGTCAGGATTTCCGTTGGTTTAGTTTTCTTGTACTTATTTATAACTATGTTCATCAAATGTTTCATATTATACCTGTAGATGTGACCAGAAAAGCAAGTGTTTTATAGTGACTATCCCAAATTCTCTTGAAATGTCCCAGATATTGTAATATATTGATTTTTAATTGACATCACACATGACCAACTGCTCAGACATTTTTTTTACTATATATATTGTCATATATATATATATCAATATATCTATATTGATATATTTCATAATGCCCATAAAACAATAAAGCATTCAGGTAGAGAAATAAATTTTGTATTTTTGGGAAGACAGTCAAAAACTCTACCATCCTATACCACAATTAAACTGTTAGATATTGACACTTAAACCTGTTAGTAAAACAAGACTATCTACATATAATGAACAATTTTTGTGAATATCGAAATTGAGAAATCTTTGAAAAAGATAACTACCTCAAGTGGACTTTTTAAAAAAAATATATAAAAAATCTGCAGTCTCATACGATTCCAATTACCTACAATTCAATTACTAAACAAAACGCAATTAGATTAAGGTATCTAGAAATCTAAACCTGGAATAAATATTTGATGAAAAAAATATCTGAAGGCTACAGCCTTAGGGACGTTTTTTCAACTTAAATTTTTTGACAGGTTTAAGAGAGAAAATGCACCTTTTGTTTTCTTTTCTTTCTATTTATGCGGCAAGCGTAAAAACAGAATCCAAAATTAAAGAACAAAGATGCAATTCAAATATTCCTCTGTGATCTTGTATAAGGTGACTACCTGGAATTTTTCATAGTGTAAACGAGAGGATAAAACCCTTTTTCAACTCATATCTGATTTATTTTGCTGATTGCAGAAATACCGAATTTCATTTTGAGTATAACATTTATAACATAAAGACAGGAAGAGGATGTACGTATACAGAATGACGATTTGCTAATATGAATGATTACTAGACAGGATCTTCGAATATTGCCCAAATATCAACATAAAACAGACACTGCAATGATTTTAAGACTCTTTCGAATGTTTCAGAACTATTGATAGGCTAACAAAAATCTAAATAATGGAATAAGTGACAATCTACGTTTTTTGACAATTGTTGTATTTTGGCGGGCCTACGTGGCAAACAAAGAAACTGCCCTCAAAAATGTATATTTTGACAGGATTTCAGTTGGTTTAGTTTTCTTGTACTTATTTATAACTATGTTCATCAAATGTTTCAGATTATGGCTGTAGATGGGACCAGAAAAGCAAATATAATATAGTGACTACCCCAAATTTCTATTGTTGAATAGAGAAGATTCAGTTTTTGTTTTTGTTTATCAATTGTTATGTTCAAGTTCATGTTTTCTGTAATACAGATGGTGAAAACAGAATGTTGTGGTACGAAGTTCCTTTAAACCTGACAAGAACAGATCGTGTTCAAAACATCTGTCTGACTATAGCCTTTAGTAATTTTCTACCAAAATTTTTTTGTTCAAGGTTTAGCCTTTAATCTGGATTAATTGGAGTACTTTTTTTGTTCTCTGCATATTTTATTAAATCTATCCCTTCACAGGTTGTGTTATAAGAAATAAAATTACTTGTTTTTATTTGAGATAGTCATCATTTTAAGAATTCTTCAATCTGAAACAATGTTTTGTTTTATGTTGTGACTATGAGATTTTTGGATTTCATTTTCAAACTTTGGATAGCATAAAGGATACGTCAGATACATTAGCAAATAATACTATCCTCTACTAGACAATGAATAAAGCTGTTGAATATTTCTCGAAAACTTTATGTATTCCGCCTTAAGTTTAGTTTTAATACGCAGGTTTAGTCTTTATAATGTTTTTCTATCATTCCTAAAATTCCTATCAACATGATTTCAATAAATCGGCAATTTTGCAAACTTGTATTTGGGCGAAAACATAGGTCTCTTTTATTTGGGATAATCATCATTTTGAGGCAGTCATCAATTTCTATTATACAAATTTATGGTATCAGTGTGTTGAAACTATTGCTTGAAAAAACGAATCATTTTCACTTGTCATTGTAAATATAAAGTATAACTTTTTCACATCAAAAGTTCTTGTAAACCTGTCACCAAGTGACAACTTAGGTTGGAAGTAGTCACCTTTTGCTGAAATCAATAGAGAAGATTCAGTTTTTATTGTTGTTTATCAATTGTTATGTTCAAGTTCATGTTTTCCGTAATACAGATAGAGAATACAGAATGTTGTGGTACAAAGTTCCCGTAAACCTGATATAAACTGATCGTGCTTAAAATATATGTCTGACTATAGCCTTTAGTAATTTTCTAACAAAATTTTTATATTCAAGGTTTAGCCTTAAATTTCGATTAATTGCAGTTCTTTTCCGTAATATGCAAATATTATTTGAAAAACTATAATTTTTCAAAGTGTATTTTAACAAAAATAATTTATTTGTTATAATTGAGATAGTCATCATTTTAGGCATTATCATGTTTGGCACTATTTAATTTTTATGATAGGACATTTTGCCAGTATTTTTTGTTTTAATTTAATGTTATTTCTATTATAATTTGAATAAAATATACTAGTTGTAATAATTGTGACATAAAATAAAATAAATAAGAGAAATTTATTTTTCACTAATAGGTTTAGAACTTTATGTGTTGTTATATTATTTCTAATACAGATCTCTTCTCAAACCAAAAATAGAAAATTATAAATAATGATTAGTAACAGAAAAATGATACAACTAAATAGTGACTACATCAAATATTCAAAAATTCTCGATATCAATAAAACTACTATATATTCTTTGGAAAAAACGATTTTCTATATATTGGCATCAAAATGGCATCTAAACCTTAAAAAAAAAATTCCGAGGTTTAGAATACTTTAAAATCTAAGTAAGTCATCATTTTGACACAAAAATATGTCAAATCAGGTAGTCACCTAAAATTTAGGAGAGTCACCGTCTATTTTGGTACAGTCATCACAGGACATAATTCATTTGGGGTAGTCACCGAAAATTAGTGACTACCTCAAACATTTTTTGGGGAAGTCACCCAAGGACCTAACCCTAACCCTAACCCTAACCCTAACCCTAACCCTAACCCTAACCCTGACGTCACAGTCAAGGTCACAAGGTCATTTTCCTTAATGACATTTAAAAGTTTTTTATTTGTGGGGTACGCATTCCAAATATGAAGTCTACATCTTTTATGGTTCCAAAGTTATGGCGAAGGTTAAAGTTGACAACATACCGACAAACAAACATACAAGAGAAAAGCGATACACGTCCAGATTCATTTGGGTTTATCCAATTCTAAGCTTTCTGGGTTTCTCAGGGTTATAAGTGACTCGATCAGATGGTACGTCAGGTTTATGTTGTAATTAGGAAGTCAGGCGGGCTAAAATTAATTCTACATTCAACTTCAACCTCAAACTTTCTTTACACTGGGAGGGATGGAGGATAAAGTAAAATATTTCACTTTCTTTAACAATTGAGTATTACAAGTGCATATCAAGCACATACTTAATCATCAAGGAGAAATGCACCCAGATTTCATTCCTTTCTTTAAGTTTAATTAATTCATAACATTTCTTCTGTGAATCCTTTCCAGCAGATGTTGGGGTGTTCAGTTTCATATATCTTAATCTTCTCGTAATTTCAGTCTGGTTTGGTTGCCATTCTTTATTCTACACATGAATGAGATAAAAAGAAACAGAGAGAGCGAGAGAAACATAAAGAACGACAGATAAAACAAGGGAAAGATAAACAGAATGAGCCAGAAAGACAACAGAGACATACAGAGAGAGAGAGAGAGAGAGAGAGAGAAAGAGAGAGAGGGATAAAAAATATTTCTTGTACCTCCACAGGACTGCTTACAAAACTTCTCCTGTATAAATCATATCTCCTTTCTTAGGAATAATATTTCTTATTAAAAGAGTACTTTACTACATTTCTGCATTCAAATTAAATTTGAATAAATTTATACAAATTTATATTCAGTCTTTTCTTAATAATTAGAGATAAATTTGTAATTGACAATGCTGCTTGGTACTTAATAAATGCATGCTGTCTGGGAAATGTGACAATCCTGACAGGCACGGGTTACTTCCACAAGGAGATTCACTGCTTATGATTTTACATTTATTAATTTTCCAATATCTACATCCTTAGCTTAACATGCTTAAGGGACATTTCCTTCCATTTCGGTTACAGTTTTGACAAAACTACAAAGCATTTACAGTGTATAATGAACTATGTTGATTATAATTATTTGCATTGAAAAAATTACAGTGACAACGTATCTATGGTTAGATACAAGTTCGAGACATTTCCGTCATACATCTTCCAGTACAAATAAATAATCAAATAATGTTTTATTTACATTTGGCAAGGAAAGATAACTTGTACGACCTTATCCGTAACTGTTGGAAAAGTTTGAGTACCTTATAGCTCGGGTTCGGAATGCACATTGGTATACGTCACGATCAGCTGTTCACTGGAATTCCGTTACAATCAACCTGGATTTATTCAGTACTTTATCAGCACCGATCAAGTCCGTGTTCCCCGACTCGGGAGGTTTGTTACCTTTGTTATAAAAGTGGTAATTCCCTTACTTCCTAACGCAATTCATAGTTATAAAAAGCAACAGTTTTAAGATCAGAGGGGTTCCGAAGTTAATTGATTCACGACACGTCATTCCCGACGGATGTCCACAATGGAGAATGTGTTTATGCAGTATACGGGATCAAAGGCAGACTTCTAGAGGAAGAGGTCCCTCGCCAACGGTGTATGCACGAGGTAATCAAACACACTATTTCTTCCATGCTGCTCGTGATTCATGTCTCTCAACTATCAGAATGTTCAATGTTTTGAACTTGTCATCCATTTCATGTCAGGATTGGAAATGAGGTCAGTTCTGTTGGTATTAGTTAGACACTGTGCTTACCAATTCTGGTGCTTAGGGACCATCTCTCAATAGGCCCCCTAGTAAATATTTGTAAAACAATAATCTGTCAAGGCCATCAGTCATATACAAAACAGGTCCAGGGAACTCACAATCTAATTAAAATTAGATGTTAGATCCGGTCGCATACTTGCTATGCGAGCGGATCTAACATCTAATTTTAATTAGATTGGGGAACTCACTATATTTAACTATATAGCTAAATCAACTTATATACTTTTATTTACCTATATAAAATAGCTTTCTTAAACTAACCTAACCCTAACTTTCTCTTTCATGACAAGCAGACAAAAAGTCACATGTAAATTATGGTTAATATTTCCCTAAAAGGTTTGATAAAAACAACATAGGGCATAGATAGCAAAAACATTGTCTCTTTTAAACACTTTTCAACTAAAAATGTATCTATCTTGTTTGTACAGCTGGGAGTGCAGTGAGGCATAATAAAGTGTGATAGCCTTGGATTTTGCTCAATTATTACCTGTCAGTTATCTTGTTGAACAAAAATCCATTTCTTTCTTAAAGTAGCTGCTTTAAACTCACAGATGAACTGTTATACTTAGCACCAAAACTTTTAGATACTTGTTTGCATTTGCACAAGAGGAGATACATTTACATAAGTGAGTTTTCAGTGATTTCTTCTCAATCCATATCACAGTTGAGAATTCATATTGCCTCATTCTGCGACTTCTTGTTTCCTTTTCATAAAACAGAAAGAGTTTAATCTGAAATAGGTAAATAAAGCTATCCCGGATAGTATATATGTCAATAAAGCTATATAAGTAGATTTAGCTATACAGCAAAATATAGGGATTGTTCTTGGCCTGCAACATACTTGCTTAAGGACATTATACAATTCTTATAACCTGTTAATTGTATTAGGAACATGTTAAGAAATATATCAAAGAAGATCTCACATTCATAACACGGATAAATATCTTCCATCACTGAAATAGGTTTACACAAGCATTACAAGGGTCATTCAAAAAATATCTAGACAATGTTCCTTATTATTAAATAATTTTTACAAAATTTAATATCAACCCATTTTTATATGTAAAAACATATATTTAATCGATGTGCAAAGTTTCATTCCATTTCATTAAATGGAACTCGTGTCAGCCAGTTTTCAAAGCAACACGTGTTATCGCCACGGAGCACGGTTCATAACATTGTAACGTCAAAAACAACATCGAGAAAATGTTTCAAACTTACACTGTTTTTATTCCAGTTCTACACCGTTTGAAGCATCTTCCCCATTAAGTAAAACGTATCCATAACACCTGAACCTAATTTGCTGTCAATTATTTAAGTAACTTTAGTTACATTGTCATTGTTTTCAAATTCCTAACCCTTGTACCTTGCTTTTAAAAGTCCTGTGCGCAACAGTAAAACACACATCACGTTTCATGACGTCACTAACTTTTTTGACAAGATTTTGAACTATAAACTGTTTCTGTGCAAACCGTCTATGGCCCGAATCAAAGTTTCCATTACTCAACAATTGTATTTTCAATTAAAACAAATGCAGGGCTCCTACTATGTATATTGCATGGTTCCTTCCGCATTTTCAGAATTTGTTTTAAAGGTTTCCCGAACACAAAACACATTTGTGTTGCTTCCCGCTGCTCCATGACGTCCTTCGACGTCATGATTTTTGGCTGTTTCTAACCAAGTCTATCTGTTTTTAGAAATTGATATCTTTTAAACTATGCAAGGTATTTCATTAACTTTTACCTTATGAAGTAATAAAAAAAGGACTAAGTTTATTAGTATTTAAATTTTCTTTCCTTAAAGTTCCATTTAAAAGATTAATGACTTATAAACATTTCAAGTGTATAATCAGTAAACAACTCAATTTTGACCCTGCTCAGTGACCCCATTTTTGCTGTCTTAAATCTTATTAATAATTTTGATAAATATTAAAATATACTCAATTTTTTTAAATTAAAATATTGGAATCTGTTGTTAAAATATGTGTACCCAGTTTGGTTGTAATAGGACTTTAATTACAAGAGGCCCAGGGGCCACAGCGCTCACCTGAGCACATCGGCTTGAATTTACTCTCCCCCCCCTCCCTCCAGGCGTTCATCATTTGAACAAACTAGAATCTACACTACCTGAGGATGATTCCATATAAATATCACTAATCATAGCTTTGAAGTACTTGAAAAGAAGATAAATTTAAAAGGTTTCCCTATATATCCCTATGTAAAACTTGGGTCGGCCATTTTGGCCCCACCCTAGCCCCGGGGGTCATGATTTAAACAAACTTGAATCTACACTACCTGAGGATGATTCCACATGAGTTTCATCTTTCCTGGCCCAGTGGTTCTGGAGAAGAATATTTTTAAAGATTTTCCCTATATATACCTATGTAAAACTTGGGTCGGCCAATTTGGCCCCACCCTTGCCCCGGGGGTCATGATTTGAACAAACTTGAATCTACACTACCTGAGGATGACTCCACATGAGTTTCATCTTTCCTGGCCCAGTGGTTCTAGAGAAGAATATTTTTAAAGATTTTTCCTATATATTCCTATGTAAAACTTGGGTCGGCCATTTTGGCCCCACCCTTACCCCGGGGGTCATGATTTGAACAAACTTGAATCTACACTACCTGAGGATGATTCCACTTGAGTTTTAAATCTTTCCTGGCCCAGTGGTTCTGGAGAAGAAGATTTTTAAAGATTTTTCTTATATATTCCTATGTAAAACTTGGGTCGGCCATTTTGGCCCCACCCTTGCCCCGGGGGTTATGATTTGAACAAACTCGAATCTACACTACCTGAGGATGATCGATCCATATGAGTTTCATCTTTCCTGGCCCAGTGGTTCTGGAGAAGAAGATTTTTTAAAAATGCCATTAATTTTTAACAAATTTATGATTATCTCCCCTTGGAAAAGGGCGTGGCCCTTCATTTGAATAAACTTGAATCCCCTTCAACCAAGGATACTTTGTGCCAAGTTTGGTTGAAATCGGCCCAGTGGTTCTTGAGAAGAAGATGAAAATGTGAAAAGTTTACGACAACAACAACGACAACGACAGACGACGGACAAATTTTGATCAGAAAAGCTCACTTGAGCCTTCGGCTCAGGTGAGCTAAAAAAAACTTATAAAAAAAGTCTAAGAAATTTTTGAATGACCCTCGTACTTCAGAAGACGCTGAATCTTAAACAATGATTTCTCATGTCAACCCCTAAAATTATTAAATATTTTGTGCATAACATCTATCAGTCCACCAGTCATTAACACACCTTTCCCAAGATGACAGGAATTCTTTGTAATTGTGTGCAGTTGGTTAGCTCAATGGTAGAGCACCCCTGCTTTATACAGGGAAGGTTCTAGGTTCGAGTCCTGGACCAACTTTTATGTTGCAATTATTCCTGGCCATCTGGGGTGGGGTGGGGGTGGGGGGGGGGAGGGGGGTTCTTTTTATGAACAATAGATTGTAAAAGACCTCCTGACGTGGTAATTCTTACGAGTTGTATCATATGTCCTCCAAGACTCAGTGTAACTCATCACATATGAACTTATTCATATCCACAGACATGTGCGGGTCATGTAAGTTACAGTTCTACATTCACATTTCCTATTTGCAAGCTTTAGGCCAAACAGAAAAAAATAGGTGAGGTTCCGGTTACACCTATAAAAAATTAGGATAGGTAGGTAGGGATTTCTTGTTTTATTTCTTCTTTAAAAATTATATTTTTAATTTTTCTTCGTAATACCTATCACTGCTTTGCAGATGGCATTTAGATATAGCATGATTATATACTAGTCAACATTGGTGGGTGCCTAGTTATGAAAATCTACACCCCCCAACCCACCATCATTCTTCTATGGGGGTAATTATTCGTCATTACACCAGCTGAAACAAAAAATAATACCAGGAACCCATGATGGAAATAAATAGCTCAGGAAATATGTGGACATTAACAAACAAAATTTAGTGTCGGGGTGAAAACAGGGAAAAAAGGGTAACATGGACCACTCATTTTCTTTCATTTGGCCTTATCTACAATATATTTAAGGTTTGGTCATTGCTAAGGAAATTCTATAAAAAATAGGACCTGTTCTTCTGCCTTTTAATATAAGTGAAAATATCAACACATCAGTCTCATCAGTGATATAAATTTCATAAATGCCAATCATTGATTTATAAATTTATTACACATTTACTTTCATAGTACTCGGCCTTTTTTGTTGTAATACATAGTCATTGCCTACAGGACATCATAATGGAGATGTCATTGATAAGTGATGCAAATTTCAACACATATTTCTGAACAGGCTGTCCAAAAACTAATTTTTTCCAAAACTTGAGAACTATTATTCAATGTCAGAACCCTTGCAGAAATAATTCCTGGAGGGTCAGGAGAAGTCAGGATTTCCTGGGATTTTCCTGAGATATCCTGACATGTCCTGCTCTCCAAAATTTTTGCTCCTGACAATTGTCAAATCCTGAGATGTCCTGATATCAGGTTCAGGATTTTATCAGGACATGTCAGGACTTTATGTTAACGCTTCACCAGAACAGGATATTCCCAGGATTTTTCAGGACTTTTACAAGAGATGAAGTTCTGACAAAAGGAAATCTCAGGACGTTTGATATTTTCTGAACCAAAAAAACTGAATCAAATAATTCCTGGTATATCTTGAGGTCAGGACTGTTCAATTCAAAGTCCTGGAATATCCTGAAGTCAAGACTCAATATCTCTATGTGGTACCCTCATTACAAAATTGCCCATGTGTTAAGTATTAAATCTTTCTGATGATAGCATCACAAATGAGTGGGGGCCAGGAAGGAGTTTCTTTAATTTATTGACCTTCTAATCTTCATCCCATCAACTTGCAAATGCTTTCCTTGACCTAAACAGCCTGTTTTGTCCCCCTCAATTACTTAAACTAAAGCAGTATCCAATGAGGAGAGCCAGTCAAGATTTGTGCACCTTCCCAGACCAGTTCAAAATTTCAATGCAAACAGAAATGTTTGTGAGAAACATGAAAGAATTATACAGTAAAGAAGTGAAATATGCTTTGGGAAATACAATATGTCATCACCATATTGAACTAGATGTCAACATTTAAAAGTTAATTGTGTCTATGTCCATGAGATGAGGAAAATTCTCAGGAAATATTGAAGATACGAATGACCTGGATGCAGTGAGAGGAAAATTTCTCAGATTTGTTGGTGTTACTCACGAATTTTTGGAAAAGGGTAAGTGCATGAGCTTAAATTTGTATTTCCATCTCTCATTTCAGATTAATATGATTATATAGCATAGTAACCTCTGTGTTAATCATAAATTAGTACTTAATTTAGATATAAATACAGTATGTTATCAGTAAATACAATACATGTGTAAAATATATGTACATGAATTACATCATGACATCATTTTATTATTGTTTTATATATAGTTTTTAATATGTGATCAAACTTTTTCCTAAACAATTATTGCAAATTCTCTATAGTTTCTTTAAAGAACTATGTATAAACATGGTCAAATGTACATCATACTAGTACACAGCTCAATGCAGTATTTTATATATTATTTTTATTTCTTTCAGTTTAATTTACTTATTTAATATTGATGCATATGACTTTTTTATTGATAGGTCTTTCATGACCAACTGAACTATGAAAAATATCATCTTTCATGACCAACTGAACTATGAAAAATATCATATCTTTTTTTTTTATTTTGACCATTAACAGAAACATTATTGTGATTAATTGTTTTAGAATAATAAACTATCTTAATTTAATACTTTACAGGCCTTATAACAGAATGCATCCCTGGAGTTAGTGTTACCACCATTCCTTGCATCATGAAAGACTTTTTCAGTTCCAAAGAAAAAATTGATTAAAGAATAATTTGCATAAATAATAATTCTTTTGTCTTTTTAGTGTACAGAGGGACATTGTCCATATTTAAATGCATTTTGAGAACTTGAACCTGTTTTTGAAAAAAAGTGACAAAATCCCAGAGGTCATTATGACAATAAGGGGATTGTTGATCTCAGGAATATCTCAGGATATCCCAGGATTTTTACACTACAAAGTAAAATTCCTGAGGCCAGGATTATGACAGGATTGTAATCCCAGGAAATCTCAAGGATATCCCAGGATTTTTGTAATACCATGAAACTTGTGAAATATTCCTGAGGTCAGGATA
Organism: Saccostrea glomerata; assembly: GCA_003671525.1. Lineage (NCBI taxonomy): Eukaryota > Metazoa > Mollusca > Bivalvia > Ostreida > Ostreidae > Saccostrea > Saccostrea glomerata. The sequence goes on along the minus strand of PRKT01000526.1, from coordinate 365,939 downwards.
ATTGTGGTCCCAGGAATTCTTGAGACATCTCAGGATATTTTGCTTTACCAGGATTGTCCTGTGAAATCCTGAGAAATCCTTGTTCCAATACCATCCTGACAATTCCTGAGGTCAGGTACCAGGATAATCCTGAGATTTCCTGGGATTTTTAACCAAGATATCTTGAGAAAATCTCAGGAAATCTTGGGATATCCTGGTCTATTTTCACAAGGGAATGAATTACTTATTATCTTGATTAGTCCCATATTTTCTTCTTTCACATCCTTCATAATGTACTGGGACTACAAAAGTAATACATTGCAGTATTGTACTGTAGAAAGGGCAATAAATATAATCCATCTTGACGCATTTCCTAAATCTATCAGTGTCCAAAACAAATAAAAACTCTGCGACTGTGTGGTCGGTTACTGTATACAGGGATATTTCCTAGCCAAGTTTAATTTCGCCCCAATCACAGGGTCACAAGTGCGAGAATTTAAAACGGGGTAAATTAAATAAACACGGTAAAAATTCTTAAATGGAACTAGCACTGGTCAAATTCAAAATGGGGCATATCTGTAAGGAAGTGTAAAAGGGTGAAATTAAGATGGGCTAAAAATAACCCGGTTCAAATTCCTTTTATGCAACATGACCCTGCGATATGAAAACTTCAAAGTTTTATGTAGCAATTAGTATTAACGGATTGAATAATTACCCTAACCCATTCTAACACTCACATTCCTCTGTCCTACACAATAAATAACGAGTACAAAATTATGCAAGTTCTCTACATTTTATTTTCTCTGACAGCAGGCAGGTCATACAAAGCTCATCTTTAATAAAATTATTCAACTAATCCTTTCAACTAATCCTTTCAGCAGTTATTAGGCAAACCAATTAAATGTTATCTCTTCAGGTTGGATCCAGATATATAAAAAAAAATTATGTTTACTAACGTATTTTTACATTTCATCAAAGGGATGGGGTGGTTAAGATGCTTGTTCTGTCCATTTCTTAGACATGGGAACTGAAACTTAATACACCATAAATTAAATCTTTCACATTTTCAATTAAATACTTCTCAATGGAATAAATTTTAATGGGAATTTATAACACTTGGAGAAAAGAAGATAATTAAACAAAGTAAATTTGAGTCTTGAATAACATAACATTAATGATTTGCCACTTCAATTACTTCAATTCACCCCAACATGCATTAATAAATCATTAATAAAAATAGGTCGTGATTCACTGCATTTAATCATGTTCATCCTATTTCACATCTGCATTGCAAACAGCATTTAAACAGTGGGGTTGTAAATATCAATTTTTATAAATTGTAAAGATCGGTTCATTATCAAATCAGTCTGACTTTTGTATCTCGGGGCATGTCAAAAATGATTTCAAGTAAATGTTAACATATCAAGAAAAAAACATTTCATAACAAAAAAGTGTTAAAATTCAGTTTCCTTGAAATTAATTTTCAAAAATATTAATTTCCTTCCACAATCATAAATAGTTACAACCTAAATGCTATTCTTACAGCACTTTACTTGTAAGCTTCTAATGTACAATTCCACAGTATTAACACAATGGTCAGTATACAAGACACTAATTAGGCATTACATTTTCTTAAGAACTTCACATTAACTCCTTTTAACCTTCAATTTACATCCACTTTTGAAACATATAAAAAATTAACATTGACTTCACATTAATCTAAATCATGTCGACATTCACCCTTACCTACATTTTCGACAGGGTTGCAAATTTTAAACTATATCTCGCACAATTGAACATTTCTTACATGACTTGCAGTATTGCAGGAATATCCATTCCCAAACCTGTTCGGATATTAGGAAGTATATGTAATTGCTTTTAAACATATTCATATTTACTCCATAAACATTTCAGACATTTACTCATCATGCCTATCTTATACAAGTACAGATTCCACTTTAAAATTACTTTTCATCAGCAACTCTCATTTAAATATTTGAAGACCATAAAAAATTCAGATTTCCTGTCCTTCACAAAATTACTAATTACACTGCTCCTACTTCACATAAATGTATTTATGTAATACAACTGTATTATACTAACAGCTTTCTGATCCATTTACAATGATTTTACTTGACTCAAACACTTGGAATGACATGTAAAACAAAAACACCTGTCTAATTTCAATACAATTCACTCTTTCACATCTTATTCATTGCCACAACTTTGGAACAAAAAGTCTTACAATTTCAAGACAATGCATTGATTTCAATTTTCTATTCCATCTTCATCAGATATTTCAATACAAAAACATCAACTCTTCCTTCAACATTCTGCTCTGTGTTAACATTTTAAGAAATTATTTCTTTTATAAACTACTGTTAATAACCCTTCTCTACTCATTTCAGTGATATTTCCAATGTTCAAGAAGGAACAAACCCACAACCTCAGACCTAACACAAAAACTACAATAAGAAAAATAAAGACAATTTCTCTTTTTACATTTGATAACAAAACTCAATGGAGTACTTCATAAAAAAAAATTAAGTTATCTATTTCCAAAACACTTCAATTCATTTCTCATTAGGCACAGGGAGAGAGAGAGAGAGAGAGAGAGAGAGAGAGAGAGATTCCCATACATTCATGTATGATTGCTACAACAGTGCATACAATGATGAATTCAGATTTCTTATTCTTATGTGCAGTGTGAACAAAATGACAACATTTCCGACTCTGCAATCTATAATACTTTAAAAAAAAAATAAAAAATATTGCATCCATTCCGAGTGACAATCTGAACACCATTTAGAGAATGTTTACAAATATTTGTCAAACTTCGTTAAAAAATTCACAATGTTAAATGAAATTAAAACAATTTACTTTCACATCTGAATAATCTTACTTTTCAAATATTTTACAAGCCCGGGTGGATCTAATAATGTCACTAAAAAACATTAATTTCCCGATCCCTACACATATTCTAGGTATCTAAAACATTTACATCTACATTTCTACTTATTGGTATCTCTAGGTCAGGGAGAGAACCGGGTCCCCTTCATAACACACAAAACTTCTGTAGGAAAACAGGGTCATTATTCAACAACTACTAATTCGGAATATTAAGACATGTAACGTCACCATTAACCAACTCCAAGTCTGGTGCTTTTCATGCCATTTCCTGGTTCATTCATTTGAACAAAAATTAAACGATATCATCCTTAACATTAACATGTCCAAGTACAGCTAGTAAATTACATGAAAGTGAAATTAATAATGCCCCTTTCTGATGTGGGCTCTTCAGATGAAATACCTTCAGTATTAACACATTTAAAACAAATTTAAACATTGACTAACTAGTTTTTCTTCACACAGACAAAATATGTCATCCCTTTGTACTGTTTATAATAATGAATCAATTTCTTATTTCCTGTTCCTTTGTAGCACCCATGTAGTTTCATTGTTTTGACTAAATCGAGACTAAATGTCCAATAAAGTACAATGGTTTTCTTGTCTATACAAAGTCAACAATGTCAAGTTTACTACAAAATTCTTTAAGTTTGTAATTCTAACACTAGGTAATATTACATTGACCTGACTTTTTCACATTACGATTCAATCCTATCAAATTAGACATTTCCAATTTTTATCAGTCAGGGCATCCTTCTATCCCTTAATCGGATAGCCATTACTATTCCATTTCAGTTGTATAATTCTGATGGACCACTGATGACTCAGAAGTGTTTCAATCTTTTCCGGTCAAGGTGGGACAATTGAAACCTACCACAGGGTTGGTGTGTACGGGGCAGTTGAGTTGTCAATTCTACTTTATGCATGTGAGACTTGGACACAAGAACACTAAATTGCTTCCATACAGTTCGTCTACGGAAAGTAGTGGGACATCACAGGCCGAAACTAAATCCTAGATCCAGTGTTCTGAAACGGGCCAAAAATGATAGCTCACATAAACTCCATTGGGCTATATCTGTTTATAGAATTAACAACAAAGGATTCCAGATGCAAATTCTATGGTGAAAGTTATGAGATGATTAACATCCCAACAGTGGTCGGAAAAAATATGCTGTCTCCATCTGGGTCTTCCAAATAAATTGCAACATATGGAAAAATATAGCACTTGGGAAAGTCATGTACCGGTCCCTCTGTATCAGAACAGAAGCAGTAATGCAGTGAAAATTCGTACTCAGGGATAGAGACAATAGCATCTGCTGACACTCCATTGGAAATTCCTGGACAAGTGCGTGGAACGATGTTCCATGAGAAAAGGGGACCCTCCCAGATGTCAAAGGACGGTCTTCACAGTCTCTCAAACTTGCACCTAAATGCGTGAAGGGTTCGACTGGGGATTCCACGCGAGATGCAGATTGACAGATACTCCTGATAAATTACTCCCTCCAAAATGTTTGTGGGCAGTCTACTCTTCAGTTCATGGAGAATTTCTAGCTCTGGTCCTGTCCATCTGAGTCTCATATTGGCGGGATAATGTGCAATGGCTTGAACTGCGACATTCTCCTCGCCAATATCAGCAACTTCGAATGTTCTGCCTTGCAATACAGATTCGTCAAACAAATCAGCTGATGGCTCCTCCATTCTCTCGAGTATCAGGTCCCTGGCAGTGTGTGGTGCTTTGACCATTTCCAGTTTCACAGGGATGGTGTGGTGTAAGCGAAATATTCTCTTAGTACCGATCAAGCATTGATACGTGGAGGCCAAAACATCAAGGTCCTTGAGACGGTGCTGAGGGACAGGCAGAGACAATTCCAGTTTCAGCAATTCCGGATAGGACACGTACCACCCTTGCTTCAGCAAGGCCACACATGAACAAAAAAGCAGTGTACTGTCTCTGCTAGCTGCTGACAACTCTAGGTTTCTCAGCTTCTGCAGAATGGGCTTCATCCACGGGAAGGAGAAATTGGGTCTCTTCTGCATGTCCTTCAACTTGCTCTGATGGATGAACCCTCCGGAGACTAGTTTCTGAATAATAACCTGAGTGCAGCTTTGGCAGTAGGCGTCATCCACTTCAGGATTTGCAGGGCTAAGCTGGATTCTCCACAGATGAAATCCATTCCAGTTCAAATATGGGTGTCTGTTGTAATCATAAGACCGGACTGCAGGGAAGAATTTAAAGGCACTGTACTTCAAAGCTTCCTCCAACGGCTCCTTTGGGGATTTCCCGGCCTTGTCTAGCATTTCCAGTGCCCTTCTGGTTCCTAGTCTGGATTTGACTCCCCGTGTTCTTGTAATCAAATCTGTTATCTGGGAGATATTCACGAACCCTGTACACAATCCCCATCCTGGTACGGCTTGACATCTAAGATCTGTTATGCAGGAGGGCAGAAGGTTGGCATGGTGAAATAAATCACTCATGAGTATCTTCAGGAATTTCAGACCCAAATCAGTGGGGTCACTGATTATCAGGTCTGAGAAACCGTACAGAGTGGCCATCTCTTCTGCAACCCTTGACGACTTCGTCCAGGTTAATAAGGGTGGTGGAGAGTCAACTAGTCGAGAGGGAATTAGGCTTTCCAGTGCCAAGAACCCTAGCTGGTCTGTCTTCGAAGTGGATGGAGGAAGGATTCCAGGCCCAAGTCTGATTGACCCTTGGTGGTCCTGAGTAGAGAGTGGTCGACCCCAGAGATACTTCTCCATTGCCAATTCGCACTGGTAGGCTCCCCAGGTCAAGAAATAACTTCCTGTAGACTTCCCATCTTCATAACACTCTTGCAGCTTCCTGGTGAGAAAGGTACCTATCTCCCGAAGTGGACTGCAAAGGACATCACTATCCACATGAAACGGAACAATAAGTTCTCGGTCATTAAGCAAATCCCCTAACCTGGACAAACTCAACAGGTTTCTGGCATCTATGTTGGACATGAACTTCTTAGGCGAGACCACGTACTCAATTCGGCAACCTAGGCTTCTCATGTTGTAAACATTGTCCTTGCAGGTGCCCATATAACTGACTGCCTCTCTCTCCAAGCGCTTCAACGTGCTCGCATGGAAAAGTCCACCATTAATCACTGCTCCTGAGACGGGATGAAGATTGGTCTTCGGTTTCATGTGTGGCGTGTCTCCATACATCTGTATGAACTGTATGGTGAGATCCTCTGCTACAAGATTCAGAAGGGCAGGGTGCACATCAATCATACGTCCGTCCAAGTTAGACTGAAAATTGGTGGCCTCACTGAAGGAAAGACAGGTTGATAAGGTACCCCTTGCACCGATCAGTTGCTGTACGCCTTGCCGCGACCAAAGAAGACCAATCCCTTGTACTCCATTCAGTGTACAGGCCACATGGATAGTCTGATCTACTATGAGGCTGGAGTCGAAATCAAGCTGGACTCTTTTACTGTCTCTTTCACCAAAACGGAAGAGATAAAGGTAGGGTTTGAAACCCGCAGGACTCTTCTGCCCTCTAATGGCCTCATTGAGAGATATCAGGATGTCTTCCTGATCACATGGCAATAAATGCATTCTGGCTAAATCCGAAAGAGCATTTCTGGACAGAGTCTGCAGGCATTTACCTTCCGTCACCATTTGAAGCAGCTGGAGCTTCCATCTGGAAAACACACCTTTGAAGTACTCAGCTGATAAAAAAAAAACATCCCGGGAGGTTAAATGGTTCGACACTGCATCAGGCTGTGGAAGCAAACAACAATAGCACTCCCATCCAAACTCATAAAATAGTTGTATTCCGTGAGTTTTCTGCAGAGTACACAGGGAATCCTTATACGAAAGGAGATTAATGTGCTTCTTCAGGGTGGGAAAGACGGGCTTCAGTGACCAGAGGCTGGGTGGCAACAGATTCAGGAACCGAACTGGAAACTTGACTGCTGCCAATGAGGCAATACCCAACACAATCCCATCCACATCTGGGACTAGGTTCAGGTAAGTGGCCTGCTCAGACTTTGACATATTACTGTGCCTGGTGATGATGGCCTCCTCCCGATGAAGGAACAGCTCTGCGCTACCATGTCTGTGAAATACCCTGCAGAAATTGGAGGTATTCTCTGTGGCTGTACTTATGATTGGCTGCCTGTCTTCATCCAATGATTGCATAACTGAAAGTAATGGTAAAAATTTGTATAAGAAAAATTTCTTTCCAATATTGTACTACTACATCTTTTAAAACCTAATTATTGGCAATGATCAAGGGGTATCTCCTATAGTACTGTAGATCACTTAACTTTCGCGACATTTTATTTTCACGATATAGTCATTGACTCTTGATTAGCGAGACAAAATTTTCACGAATTGTGGTTATTGCTCAATATAATCTTAAGGAATACTATTATAATCGAGAATTAAATTTTCGCGAGCACACTGTCTCGCGTAATTAGGCGAAAATAAAGTCCTCGCGAATAAAAAGTGATTTACAGTAACCTAGACTTTTTTTTACATCATTGTCCCCCTAACCTAAATGTCACACAGTCACATTAGATTGTCTGCACTGAATGAGATTTCATTCTTAAAATAATCCAATTCTAAAGATACCAGAACAATTTGTATTCCAATTTCAACTTTTCCATAAACCCCCGCCCAATTCCAGGTGGTCATGAATTGTACCATTGGAACTTAACACCTATCCCAAATGCTTCCACAGAAGGTTATTTTTTTATGGTTCAATGCTTTGTGAGAAGAGGAATTTTTTTTTTGAACTAAGGAACTCACTTGTCTCTGAGTAGTCATATTGTCCTGGGATAGTGTCCTCTATCATTTTCTCTTCCTGATTCACTGATGAGGGACTTGCTGCTTTAGGTAAAGAGTATGAAGATATTTTGTGAATGGATAACTCAAAATCCTGGTCTACTATGGACTCCCTAATGTTCGGTCCTTCTGGATCTCTGTCTACAAAGGATGTAATAAATAAAATCAGTTACTCTTCATTTCTCACACTTTGTGTACCATGTCTTCTCTTAGGTATTCCTTTAGGGTTATTAGTTAATGCTGATATACATAATGGACCAAAGGATACTCCAAAACAAAAATATTTGAATTTCCTTATGTACAACGGCTCCGAAGAAAATATATGGACAATAAGTGGACCAACAGACAGCAGCAAAGCAACCTAACCCTCCCCTCTTCGAAGGGGGCATAAAAAGGCAACACAAATAACAATAATGAAAAACTCAATTTTAGGCACAAAGGTCTCCTTCTTTCCTTTACGTTGACTAGGACTATAATCTTTTGGAATTCTGATAACATTTTGAATCTATTAAATATTTCAATCCTTCAACTGTTAATGATTCTCACCTTCCACAACAACGTAGCTGGTGGCTATGTGTGTTCCTACTTCGCTGACAACATTACAAGTGTATGTTCCAGTGTCTGACTGACGGGCACAATGAACCTCCAGGGTACACATGCCATTTGAGTATGAACACAAGTAGTGCCCACTGTGTGTGACATCACATCCATCCTTAGTCCAGGTTATCTAAAAGAATTTCATTAATAAGAATCTAATACTGTATGCACGTGACTTCTTCTTTCTTATGATACTAAGCATTTCATCAACTTGTTCTTCATTTAATACATTGTTCACATTATTCTTCTGGTAATTATCTATAGAAGGAAGAAGTGACAAGTGTCTGTGGCAACTACATCTGGTCATTTCTTTCAATGTCTTAAGTCAGTTAAAGAACTTTAAAATTACAGTAAATAAAATATTTACCGGGGGATTAGGAATACTCGGAACACTGCAAACCAGTTTCAATTTTTGGCCGGCCTCAATCACCACAGAACACAGGCTCTCGTTGCTGTTGGAAGCTGCTTTGGATTCTGTAATTTATTACAATTGCATTATATTAATGTCAAACTTTACACCTTCACAACATATTTAACCTTAATACAAGTTTTTTGGGCTTACCTTCCCATGTCTGGCGAGGTCTCTTCCTAACTACTGAAAAAAAAAATATTAAGTATGTTTGTAAACTGAACACCTCATTAGGATATATAAATCTCCTTCCCTCATTTTAATTACACCATAGATATCAGAAAAGAAATAACATTAGAGTTAGTGTACTATTCCTTACCTTCTCCAGGACATTCAGAGTCAAGTTCTCTAACCACACGTCGCACACCTGAAATGAAAATCTTCCTCTAGTTATTTTGCTTCTTATAACTCATTGTAGAAATTTTATTACATTTTAGTTGCAACTACCTTCAGGAGATAATTATGAGGAATAAAGCCTAATTAAATAATTCCCATTGTCTTTTATGTATACATAGATCAATAAATTTCTGGCCATAAAATGATTATAAAATACTACTGAAGAAATCTACATAAACATTACTTATTTTGTCATTCCTGTTCTTACAAAGATAGGCTCCTACTTTGGTAAAACAGAAAGGTAAGATAGTAGGTTATTCTTAAATTTGTCCAACCTCTATCCAAAGTCTCAATAATTCTATACCGCATTTGGTTTTGGAAAACATAAATCACTAGCTTGCATATCTACCAATTTTATACTTTTTACATACTAGTAACACATGCAGTTACAGTTTTAAATTCTCATATATGCAAGTTTGTGCTATCATTTCTCAGAAAATAATGTAAATTAGGAAAAATCCCACTATGAACCAGTACCTCAGGAAAAAATGTACCTATACTGCAGCCTCTTGTGAACATTTCTCTTTCAGCAACATTGAACTTGCATAGATGACCTTTGGGTTAATGTCATGATACACACCATGAAGTCAGGAGGAGTCTTTGTGTGCAATCAGAACCTACCAAGTCTACCCATAAAAAAAGATATGGACCAGACACAATTTATTAACATTTTATTCCACTGACCTTGAATTTTCCCAATTACCTTGGATAAAGGTCATGATACACCCTTAGGTCATGAGCAATCTTTGTGTGAATTGAGAACCCACCAATTTTATCAATAAGAAAGACATGAACCGCACATGATTTATATAATATTTCTTCCTGTGACTTTGACTTTCCCCAAATGACCTTGGATCGAGCTCATGACAAAAACTCATGTCATAAGCAATTGTTTTGCAATATGAGAACATACCAAGTTTAACCGTAACAAAGATATGGACCGGACACGTTGGCACTGACAGACAACTAGATGGATGGACAAACTGATTCCTATATACACCCCCAATCTTTGTTTGTGGAGGACCATTTTCGGGCAATCCATATCTGTTGCTTTCACTTACCCTTCCTCTCACCTTGATTAAATTCGATTAAGGCATCTGAGCTGTGCTGTCTCTGACTCTCTCTCTCTTGTGTAGATGAAGAGTACGAAGCTGGATTGAAGGCAAAGTCCTCAGACACACCAATGCCACCAGAAGTTCCCTGTACACTGCAAGTTTTACCACTCTTCAGGTATTCCACTTCTTCAGGTGCTGGATTTATAACATAATTGGACAATTTATAAAATTTTACATTTAATTCTAAATAATGAATATATCATTAACCGATTCATGACATTAGGAATTTAGTTTCTTCTCACTCTCAGGATAACCCTTACCCTTAACCCAGGGTCTTTTCGCGCCAAACGTAACATTCAGTTTGACAATCGCGCTGAATGTTTATTAAAAGAGACGAATTATCTACACTTCCCATCACAGTCGCACCTTCTACAAGTTTATATAAATATTTATTTCATCAAGAAACAATTCAGGAAAAAGTGATTTCAACTTTGTCGTAAAGGATACCTCAAACCGGTGCTTTCATTTATTTTTAAAAAGCCACATGTTAAAAAGCTTTTAATTATCTCTTAAATGTTACAAGAAAAAAATTCTTATTGACCTAGCAGACCACTTATCAAAGTTAAGGTCAAGGATACATAGGCCGGTATTCCTGATAAAATACATAATAACTAGCCACAACCTATGCAAAATAGCAAATGCATACCCTTTCTAATTCTCAATATATCAATATTAAATAAAGTGCCACGCCACAGCATGATACGCCAGTCAAACTAGAACTGTCCAATAGGGACAAATACCCCCGCTGGGTTTTTCAGAGTAGGTGCAAATTCACAAATATTTATGGATGTATTAAGAGGTGTTCACTAGAATCAAATTAATCTATATAAATTTATATCAAATTCATTTTAAATATAATAAAGTGCAGTCAGCCTCAGCATGATACTCCCATTAAATATTGTTCATTCAATTATTACAAACAATTTAGAGTGCAAGAAAATCATGTCAACCTTTAAAGGGATTTGCGTAATTTTTCCATTCCTTGTAATAATATTGTTTAAACATCTCCTGTGGTGCAAGCTTTAATTATAACAAATAATCATCAGCTGGTTGCATTATAGCTTGACAAATGCCCCTCCTCCACAAACATACACATATGCACATGTCTTTCATGTGGGACATGATGACCTGAAATTGGTCACTTGATATTTTCAAAAAAAAAAAAAAAATATCAATTTAATTAATATGTCTTAAAAACTTGATCTATACCAAATTGATTTTAGAAATAGGAGACTGGCCATCAAATGACAAATTCTATTTAAACTGACCAGCAGTTCTTCTGACTAATCCCCAAAGGACGCAGATAATAGCTCCTTGATCAGAGATATATGCTCCAACAGAAATGATTGAGACAGCTTCAGCTTCCCTACATAGAACTCATTAATTAAACTTTGACTGGATGCATGCCCACTAATTGCTATCAAGGGATGAATGGATCTTAACCTTCTCCTCTGTAGTGCAAACAAAATGCATTATTGCATGTATCATTCTGAAATTAAATCTGAAAACCAAGATTATGTATAAATTTGTTACAAAGATTTATACTGAAAAAAAAAAATTGCGTGCTCTTGATGCATCATTTTGAATAAGGTTCCGATGAACCTTATTCAATTAGGCATGATTCTAAAGATTGGTAGGGACTATCTACCAAAATTTATTTTTTTTAATACTTTATTTATTTGGATTTTATATCATACTAAAAGTTTCAATCTGAAATTAATGTGGAGAATGAGCATACTGATTCCAATCCCCCACCCACCCCCACATACACACACAAATGACACAATATAATTAGTTTTAATTATATATACAATATCAATTTACTTTTTTATACAATTTCAAATTAGTTTATTATACAATATCAAATTAGATTGAAGTTGCTTTTTCTCAAATTCATTAAATTAGTTAGGCTAGTCACTAAAACTATTTAAGGCTGATTCCTCAGCCCAGTTCCCAAGAGACAGATAACAAGTTCTTGATTAGAAATGTTCTTCAAGTTAGCTCCTTTACACTAAACTAATTAATTTCACTCTAATTTGACATGCAATTTTCTGTTATCAAAATTCTCCTTGACCAGTGCTTCATAATTATACCCTTGGGAGAGGTAGATTTTCTCTTATAAAAAAACCTGTTATGGATTGCTGTAAAGTATTAATAAAAAAAATATTTTCTAAATTTAACATGTTTTAAATAGGGATACTGCAACATTCTTACATTTTTTGGGATTGTTTAATTCAATAGTAAAAGTCAGTTATTTTTTTAAATTTCACTTTAATTAAAGGTCACAGTGACCTTGAAATAGGTCATGACACACCTTCTACCCAAGATGCATAAATTGGCCAAGTTTGATGATTGTAAGTCTAATAGTATTCTAGTTATGAGCCAAACAAAACAACAAAAGAAAAAAGAAGAAATGCCTGTAAAATGCTGAAAAATTATCCAATCACGATGAAAATACCAGGTGAACACCTTCACATGGTGAATAATAAGTGTACAAATTTTCAGACGAATCCATCCAATAGTTTCTGAGAAACGGTCCGGACAAAATCTTGTCTACAGACAGACGGACATGGTGATTCCAATATACCCCCCTAAACTTCGTTTGCGGGGGTATAAAAATTACAATTAACTTAAACAGTTTTGAGTGCAAGAAATTCATGTAAACCTTGATTCTAATATTTCCATTATCTTATCTATTTCTTATAATATTTCTTTATCCATTGATATCCCCTGTGGTGGAGCCAGTAATTATAACAAATTACATCATTCATAGATTTCTATACTGGTTGTATTAGACCTTGTCAAATGCCCATCATATTAAACAATATCAATTCTGAAAATAAAAGGTGGCCATCAAATGACATAGGCTATTTAAACTGATAAGCAGTTCTTCTGTCTAACTCTCAAAGGATACAGATAAGGAGATGCTTTGATTTAACATTTTCTTAATAAGGATACAACTACATTTTTACATTTTTTAGGATTAGGAATTTCAATATTTAAAATACTTAGTTCTTAAAAAAGATTCACTTAAATTTAAGGTCACAGTGACCTTAATATAGGTTGTGACTCACCTTATACCCAAGAGGTTTACATTTGCAAAGTTTGGTAGTTCTAGGTCTAATAGTATACTAGTTATGAGCCGGACAGAATTTTTCCATATTTGGCCATAGCATCTTCATTCAGGGTTGGAAAGGCATATTTCTTGCACGCGACAAATCGTCTAACCAAGAAGAATCAGTGGACAAAGTTTTATATTCCAATGCCTAATAATATTGAAGTTATGAGCCGGACACGAATAAACAGACGGATGGATATGAAGCCTATAACATAATACCTCCCGTCTTCAGACAGGCATATAAAAACAGGTAGATGCCTCTGAAAATGATACCTATTTGTGTCTTCGTGCTCGGCAGGCATCACATTTACATTATTTCATAAATTATTATTCTTTCACCTAAATCATTTCATATCATAATTATTCTATTCAACTTGCAGAAACCGAGAGAATTACTTACTATAATGCTGTTCTAAATTAAGATTGTGATCAAATCAACTGGAAATAGACATTAAACACGGTCCAATACAGGGAGTCAGATATAATACACTGATTTGAAGTAGCATACAACTAAACTATCGACTAAACTATCAACAACAACGTCTTCTGACACAAAGACTCTGTTGTGAAATAAGTTGTCTTCTATAATCAACAGGTACGTCTGGCTCTTCCTTATTTATGAGTTTTTCAAATAACACTATAGTTACGGTAAACTTCACTCTTCCACCTAAACCACCTGTATTTCATCTTTCTAATCTGCTACCTAACATAATAACAAATACGGTAGTAAATTCACAATATCTACATAAGTGTGATTCCATCTCGGGAACAATAGTTATTACAAAATGAATAAACAATTACTCTATCCCATTCTTCTGAACAATTTCCTTTCATTTAACCATTCCTTGATAACACTACTCATCAGCTTCCTTTATTACTATATATATACATCTAGATATCAGTGTACTCACCTTCAACCACAATGTATTGTGTGTCCTCTACTGTTCCCAGTTCACTGACAGCTACACATGTGTACATCCCCGTGTCTGAAACCTTGGCACGCTTAACCTCCAACGTACACAGACCATTGGAGTATGCACACAAGAAGTGGTCGATGTGTGTCACGTCACAGCCATCTTTTGTCCAAGTGACCTACAACATGCATTTTACGGGCTTTACATCAAAGGCACATGTTCAACTTATTGATTACAATCATAAAGTGTTCTAACCCTAATCACTTTCAAATTCATTTCAAGTCTTATTCATTAACTCTTGTAAGAAGTATTTCTCTTCATATAAGTCAACTTTTTCTTTTCCATAGAGACTTCCTTAAATAAATGTATTCAAAATTTATTGATTTCATCATCAATTCACATCAACAAATTGAGCACACTCCACTCAAAATGGTGTGGATCCCCATTCACTACATCCTGTTATGTGATACTCAACACTTCTCATTACCTCTCCTCCAATTAACAGGTACACTGCATTTCTATCAATAAATACTCTTAACTTGTTTAAAATATCAGATTTTTAATGCTTTCATAAATTCCTTATTGTGGGTCTGTGTTTTCAATAACGTCTTCAGGTCCTACTATATTACAGGTAAACCCTTTCCTCCAATTAAGAGGTACATTGTATCTTTATCAATAAATACTCTTAATTTGGCTGAAATATCACATTTTTAATGCTTTTATAACTTCCTTATTGTGGGGCATTGTTTTAAATAAGTTCTTCAGGTCTCAATAAATTAAACCATTTTCTGGAAGTCAATATGCTTCAAACATACTAACTAAAAGACAACTAGAAAACTGACCAGTCAGCAAGGGCCCCGCAATGGGGTAGAATTAATAGGGTGAAGCTTAAGGAATGATTAAAAATTTTACGAAGAATAAGCAACAGCAACTGAACTCTTGAAATTTCAACATAATTCCTGAATATTCAAAAACCTGAAAATAATATCAATGCATTTACATTAGGCAATAAAGAACAACTTAAGGTCACACGCAACGTAGTTTGAACCTTTTTTTGGGTTTTCACATGGAGTGGAAGAGTTCCACTAAATGAAGGACCTCTGTGCAGTACTTTTAATGTCTATAAATGGATTTGTACACCTCTTCTAAAACAATTTTTGAAGAAAAAATAATCTGAAATTTAAGTTTATAATTTTTGTACAATTTTATTAGAATAATGCAAAAATTTTCAAAATTCGATAGGTTTTCAAAAACTCTGATAAGGCATGCTGATTTTTTGTCTATGAACATGTAAGCTGATTTTTTGTCTATGAACATGTAATTATATCATAAGTTTAAGTTTGGAATATCTTGGAAATCTATCAGTAGGTAAGGTATGTTGCGTATGTCCTTAACATTGAATTTGAATGTACATTTCCACATCTATGAAGCTTGTGTTATATAAAATGCCAGCCTTCAATGAATGCAAATATCTTGAAGGTTTGACCTTTACTTCAAACAAACAGCAGTTGCACACAAAGGTTTTCATTATTCTTAAAGTGACAGATAAAGAAAAGCCTACTAAATTTTCGGCAGCAGACTAGATAATTTATTGTACCTCTCTCATTCAGTTTACAATGGGAACATCTTCAGCAGTTATCTCTCTTTGCCAATGCATTCTTATATAAAGTTAAGGAATCTACCCCAACATCCTAACTCCAAACCAGGGGACATAGCGAACCAAACTTAGCATCAATATATGTATTTCTGCCTTCTGAACTAACCTACCAATCTTGTACTTGATTGGGCAACCATTAACAAAGTTGCCCATTCATTCTTATGCATAGTTAAGGAAACTACCCCACCATCCCAGCTCCAGAGTGATTACTATAGGGCACCCGCAAATCCTTGCAGGGCCCTAATTACGCAGACTATTTGGAAAAGGACAGACAGAGCTGATAAGTTAAAGTCTGGCTTTGGCCTTTCCTGTTCCTTTAATCAGGGTGAAGCTTACACTATTCACTTCCACCTGTGAGCATATCCTTACCTTGGGAGTGTAAGTATCTTCAACACAGACGATAATCTTTATTTTCTGTCCAGGCCGGATCACTCGAGGACACAGGTTAGAATTTTCATCAATGTGAGGACTCTCCCTTCTGTAAAATGGTGTGGCTTGGTCATTGAAGGGATTCTTTCTTCTGCGAGTTCTTGTGATTTCCAGTCTGGGTGAAATATCCATATCATGTTTTGCTCTCATATCAACCATAGGTGAAATCGGAAACTGGCAATGTAGGGTGGTAACAGCTGAAATTTAAGATAATTTACAAATCAGATTCTTAATCTGTTGACTTCCAGGATATTTATTTCCACCAAATCTGGCAATCCTGTATAATTTATGTTTATTCCTTACACAAAATACTGTGATGTTAACTAATGTAAAATAACTATTGAGTTTATATACGGTACTTGGATTGCAATTGATGTTAATCCTTCAGGAAGAAGGAAAGTATTTCAAACAAGAGGCCCATGGGCCACAAGGTTCACATAGCCTACCTAGCCACATGACTTAAATTACACAAATCTGCTCTGCATTGAAAATTTTACTTCCTGGGGAAGGGGGGATACGAAATTCTTCATGTTATAAGATTGGCCTTACGTCTATAATACATGTTTTATTATGCCACATTTGAGAAAACAAAAAATCTTTCTCCTTTATATTTCAATTTCGAGATTTGATTGCCCATTGTGGTCCGAACCTGGGGTCATATGAACAAACTTGAATTAAGCCGGAAAATTCATCCATATTCATATCACCAAGCATAGCTTGGGAGTTCTTCAGCAAAAATCTTTTTCAACATCTTCCCAATGCATGCCTATGTTAAACTTTGATCACTCATTGCGGCCCAGCCCTATCCCCGGAGGTCAGATTTAAACAACATTGAATCTATACCACATGAGGATGCTTTAACACTTCATCCATTTCATTTCCAATGTCTTTTACATGAACATTAATGCACATAAATACAATTAGTGGGGTACTTCAGTTCATTCCACCTGATTCCATAACAATACCTCTGTTTGATTTTAAAGACAAATGTAAGATGCAGATAATTCATGTTGCTTATTTATTTATCAAGAGTCTTACGTTTTACTCGAAGCAATATTGTCTTCTCTTTTCTACCATAGGAGTTCTCAGCCACAACAGTGTATCTTCCCGTATCCTCCTTCTGGCATCGGCGAACCTTTAACTGGTACTCAGCACCAGAAGATTTCTGCATGTGCCTCATACTCTGAGAAAGAGCATGTCCATTCAAATACCTGAAAAATTTTATTTCACAATAAATATCTATGTATGAATTTTAAGGTAGCTGTTCATTAAAATTGCTCCTACTGTGTATATTACAAGTGCATTTCAGAAACATTTCCTCTTTTCATTGCCTATTTCGGATTTACAGCTTACCATCTGACATTCAAAGTAGATGCAGCCCTAATCATGCCTTCAATGTTAGCTGTCTCGCCTTCCTCCACAAGTACATTTTTAGGCCATCTGATAAATCTTGGACCTGCCTCCTTGGGATCTGTGTTATAAATACTCTTTAGCATAATTATTGTACATTATTTCATTTCATATGAAAAACATAAATTTAATGCTCTGATAAGATGCAAGGAAATTTCACAATTACTAGGGCCCAGTGATTTTTGTACATTTTTTAAAAGGGGCCTGGGCCTTTACAATTGGATAACCCTGTCGTAAACTTTTGTATCAAATTGGGAAAAATCTTTTAAAATTGTCATGTAACCTTAATTGGCAGGTAAAATAAACTATGTAAGTAAATGTAACATAATACCTCTATGTATTTGCTACAGAAAAATAATTTAAACACAGTTCTATATTTATAACCTTCTTAAAAATCTTTGAAAGTGGTTATTAAGACCAACCTATATCAGTATAACATGTATTACCTTTTCTGCTCTGACATTATGGTAGACATAAGAGAAAATCCTTCTTGTAATAGCCATGGTTTAGGGTTAGGGGAATCTTACATAATTTATTACAAATCATTTTTTTTAAAGTAATTATAAAAGCTTTCTAATTAACCTAGATAAACAAAATGCTGCAATATTTCTCTGGAATACTAGTTGCATCTGCCGGATGTAGAAACAGTTTGATTTTCTTGGAATCAGGGATGATTCCAAGAAAACTATAAGTACTTGGATTTACAAATAAAGCTTTGCTTCGACGGTTAACATGCATCTTACACTTTCTAACAATGTTTTTTCACACTAGTTTGACAAGGAGACCCATGTGTTTTTTTTAGGTCTTGTAACACTTAGAGTAATATGCTGTTCTTTACTGTTATTAAAAGAGTCTTAGTGACTGAGAACAATAGTGTTCCATTTTAGATCAGTCGTACGTAAACAATTCAATCCAACAAAAACAACAACAATTTAGTGCTGGGAAAAAAGCAAGAGAAATTGGGAACAATTCGGTAATTTTTTGAGAGGGGAAAGTGCTGATATTCGGGCCTAAATTGGGTGTAGAAAACACACTGAGGCATAGAAAATATCTAAGCAGAAGTAACTTTGCTCTTCTTCAAATTAGGTTCTGATCATATTTCATTACTATGAATGTAAACATATATAGTTAAAGAGGGATTTGTTAAGAAGTGCTCATAATAAAGTATACCCAGACAACGAGTGGACTAAAAATTAATAAAACTGCAATGATATATTGATTAAACAGAAAAAAAAATTTGGATTCAGCCTACTAATAAAATTGAATACATATTGAATGGGGATGGGTATTGCCAACCAATTCGTATCAAAAATTTTCCTACAAAATATCACATTAACATCATGATACTTTATAAGACCTTTTTAGTTTTCTTAGAAATGAATAATCGTTAATTCTCTTAAAATATGATGGAAAAACAAATTCTGCTCTCGTGAAATTTTTAGGTACATCATAATATTTATGACCTGATGGTAAGAAGCCTTTCTCTTCACTATTAACAACATTTTTAATATTCTCCATCGTTGTAATTTAAATGATTGAACAAATGAACAAATTGTTTACGGAAATTTATAATATGTACCTAAATAATAGCATTTCAGTAACCGTATCACGATAGGTATCACAGAATGAGAAATTCCGAACTACAGGAATACAGTTAAAATTGCACATCCCTAATAATTAGTGTGTACAAGGATTATAAGTGTGCTCCAATCTCTAAGCTTTTGAGAATAGTACGACAAACACACAAGAACAAAACAGTATTCCCCTTCTCCTTTCATGTGGGATATGAAATACTACCAAAGTTAGCTTCATAAATGTAGTATTTCTCTGGATTAAGTTGTTGCAGACAGCTGTAGTTCGCCATACGTCCTATAGCTAACAGAGGTTGTGGCCAGCAAGACTGTAGTAAAAATAAAAAAAAAACTGTGAGCCACAATGCTCAACTGCACACAGGGGCTGCTTTATAAATACACATCAGATAAATCTTAAAAAGTTTACTTGTTGGGGTAGAGAGATTTTCTTTCCTTTTTTTTTTTAAATTGAGAATTTCAATATATCAATAACACATACACTGCTAAGTAAAGATTTGATTGCCCATTATGGGCAATCCTTAACGATAGATTTCAGGATATGAACAAACTTGATTTAACTGTAAATGAGGAATTACTTGAAATTGGACATGAAGATCTTGAACAGATGAAAATGTGAAAATTTTACGACAGAAACAGGCAACGGAAAAATTTTTATAACAATAGCAAATACCTTAAATTTTATTCAACGGCAGTGCAAGCCTATTAATAATTATATTTCTAATGCTTTCATATCTTTCTTAAAAGATGTTCATTATTTCTTTTACAAAACATACATATTGTCCTTGGATCCTTGACATGATTGCATCGTAACGAGTGTATGGAATTTGGTTTGTTCTCATACTAAGGTCACCCTATTCAAAACAATGAGAAAATACTTTAATAAAGTGCCTCGGAACAGCATGATAGACCCATCAAGTATCATAAATTATTCAGAGTAAAAGAATAAATGATAACCTTCATAAAATAAATTTCATTGCTTTCTCTACATATTTATAGGTTTTATTTAGTACATACATCTCTTACCTTGAACATACATAATAATAAGAAAAAAATTAAATCATACAATTCGTAACTTATCCCTGAGTCATACATTACCATAACATTCTCAGTGAAACTGTCACATGAAACTCTGCAATTCATTGCAAATATATAAAAATGACATGTAAAAATCATCTGTCACTTTCCTCCTTCATATATATGTAAATTCACAGGCGGACTTCTTTTATCAAAATTCATATAGACCGGTACTTTATAATCAGGGAGATGAATTTTCCAGCAAAACAATACAGTTGTTAATCAACATTGCTAAATAGTATATTATCAATTTCCTATAATTCTCCTTCACCTATTATTTCTGTATAAGGATTCATGTATACTTTAACATTCAGTGGGATTATGACATTTCAACATTTTGGTTTACTTCACATTACATTATAGGTCACAGTGACCAACAAATAGGTCGTGATGCACCTTATCACCTGATATGAATACATTTCTATAGCTTGAATAGTTCTTCGTATAACAGTTTTCCAGTTAGGAGCCAAACAGAATTTTCCATATTTGGCAGTAACATTTTCATTATATGTGAGAGCTACCTAATAGTAATGCTGGAATAACCTTTCACCCAAGACGTAGCAAATGCCAAAGTTAGATAGTTCTAGGCCTGACAGTTCAGTGTCATAGCGTTCAGAACTGGAAACAATACATCTAACAGACCGACAGACAGACGGAGAGACACAAGATGTATAACATACGCTGTCCCTTCTTAAAACAGGCGTATAAACTACTACTGATTTCTAATTATTTCACATACTAATTCATTCTGTCAATGCAGATTCTTATTTCAAACTAATCATTAAAAAACAATTAAATTCACATGGACAGTTCAGGAAAATGTAAGAGGGATGCACAAAGATTAATAATTTATACAACTAGAAACAGGATACTTACCAATAGCCAGGCATGGTCTAAGCAATCATGAACCGTCATTCTTTCCCTATAAATTTTAATAAAAATTACATCAACACCCCACAGGTTACATTCCTTTTTCAATTCATTTCCAACTTGAAATATACAGGTATAAAAGGCTTGCAGTCATGAAAATTGATAGGAAACGATTTGATATTTTCGATCTTCTATCAAATTATATCCCTACTCTGAGAAGCATATTTTTGAGCTAATACTTCAACACAAAATTGTATGATTATTATTCATTAGGTAAAAATTACATTTCTTCCAATAATCTAATTGGGAAAGAAAATCTCAGGTATTTCCTTTGGATGAAACTTCATGACAACTTCTTCAAAAATTTAGTACTTACTGGGGGTTCCGAACTAGTAGTCTCCTAATGAAGTCCTTGGCCTCTACAGATACTTCAGTAAAACACTGGTCTGAGAAGTCCCACACACAACGACTTACATTGTGCCTAGTCTCCAGATCATCCTCACCAGCAAAGGGAGAGAACCCACTCAGCCTGTACATAGACAACATATATAAAATAACGTTATAATGAAATATATGAGAAGAACATCACTAATCCATATTACAGAGATTTCTATTTATTTCATACTCACAAAGCATAAGCCAGCACTCCGACAGCCCACATGTCAGTGTAAAAGCCAATGGGTTCTGAATCTACAATCTCAGGCGCAGCAAAATCTGCACTGGCTGTTGTCACTTTGACAATCTGCTCGGGTTTCAGTTGAGCAGCCAGACCAAAATCTATCATCTTCACATGATAGGGCTTGATAGAATCACAAACCACATTCTCAGGCTGCAAAGAAAAATAAAAAAGGTCCACAATTGTCAACTCCTTCATATCGGACATTCTTCATTTCAAAAACATTATTCTTTCCATTTCTTGATTGATAATTCATATTTTCTTTACCCATTTATACCATCATTAATATTAGGTAATTGATTGCAAGATATATTTCTGCATAATTTATTCATTGTATTCCCATTGCAAGAGAGCATGGACCTTACTTGGAACCTACATGCTTCCTCTTATTCCAAGGACGATATGTACTCTGTTATTATGACTAATAATAACAGGAAAAGCTTTAAAAGGAGATACAAACATCGAAGAAATCGTGAACAAAAAATTTCAACAGAAATCTCAGAATATCAGTCAAAAGTCTGGTTGTCATAGTGATAAATACTTCCTGTATACGGGAATCTAACAATTGCTAGTTACTACTATCATTATCAACCACTATTTCACAATAAAAATAACAAGAAAACTGACCAGTCAGCAAGGGCCCCGCCATGGGGTAGAATTAAAAGGGTGCAGCTTACAGAATGATTAATAAATGTACAAAGAAAAAGCTACAGCAACTGTATTCTTAAAACTTCAACATAATTCCTGAATATTCAAAAACCTGAAAATAATATTCCTGTATTTACATTAGGCAGTGAAGAACAACTTAACATTGAATTTATATTTAAACAATTATGAATCTTGTGTTATATAAAATGCCAGCCTTCAATGAATGCAAATATCATGAAGGCTTGACATTAACTTCAAACAAACAGCAGTTGCAGACAAAGGTTTTCATTAATCTTAAAGTGACAGATAAAGAGAAGCCTACTAAATTTTCTGCAGCAGGCTAGATAATTAATCCCAAGGGATTAATTGTACCTCTCTTATCATTTTCTTCTAAAGTTACAATAAGAACTTTTTCAGTATTAATGATAGAATGGGGTTTTTATACAACTACATTAAAAACATTCTTGAATTAATATATTTAAAAAAAAAAACAAAAAAGGAAAAAAGTGAAAAAAAAAAGTACCCTGGAAAATCAAAAAATCTTCTTTAATCTATTTCTTTTCTTAGGATTCAAAGAAATCATAACTATCAAACAAAAATAGATAATAAAAATTTATATTTAAATCCACATTTCAGAGTGTTCATAGCATTCCAAATTGATTTAACTTCAAAACAAACTTCATTTGCAGACAGAGGTGGTAATTAATCTCAATGTGACAGATAAAGATAATGCTCTGGATTTTCTTCAGGAGGAAAGCTAATTAATATTCTTGCGGGGCCCTAATTATCAGTAGTAGTCAATGTCTTATCCTTAACATTGGAAATACGTCAATAAAATTTATCTAACTAGTGTTCCTGGAACTTATCCCTACAATAGAACTTCGATGACACCAAGATAATTCAGATTTAATGACCTTGAGGTCCAAATGGACAATGTTGTTCTCGTGCATGTGTTGGAGTCCCTCACATATCTGCCCTACGTATTTGATGACATCTGCCTCTGTCCTATAAACTTCTCCTGTTATCCTACTGAACAAGTCCTCTCCAAACAGGCTATAATTAAACAAAGTTGGATTGATAAAAAGGATTCCTTCTGAATATTAGTAACTTATACTTAAGAATTCATTAATGAAAGGTTTCTGTTAAAAAGAGTACAACCTCTTTTAAGGAGGGCATTTTGTAAATTTTAGGGTGGTCAGCTTACACTATTGGCAACATTTACTTTCTAATTGGATGGTAAAGTTCCTGACTTGATTCATAATTGATTACCTCTGTTTCTTTTATTATACAGATTTGACTACATTATTGCTCTTCTACTAGATAACTATATATTTACATTTCCAATGTCTTTGTCCGAGATAAAATTACACGAGAGAAGCAGGTTTGGAGCCTGTAGATTGGCAGAATCGAAGCATGTTAATATAAGGAATAACTGTCTTATTTCTCGAAATCATGAAGATGATCAATGGATTGGCTTGTGTGATAATTTTAGGCATAAACGCCTCCGGCGTCGGCGTTTATGCAAATTATCACACAAACCAATCCACTAATCACTTCATGAATTCGAAAAATAAGAGTTATTCCTTAAATATGCTTCCCATGGCTAGGACGTAAAAATTAGGGGGTGACTACTGTTCCTAGGCATTATATTACAATTTAGGACTTCACAAGGATTCTTCTTCTTTTTATCTCAAGAATTATGAATTCATCAGGGATTTTTAGTTATTGATCAATCTAACAACATCCGGTAGAGAAACGTGAGAGGTCTAATTATATCCAAGGATCATATAGTAACATTGCTGAACAAATGTATATTATTGAAAAAAAATATGTCTAGAGCTGTTCCGAATTTGACCTCTGACATTACCCTCTATGGGATGTTGCTAGATGTTCGAGTAGTCAGTAAGCGGATCTAACTTTTTATTTCAAATTACACAGGTATATATATATGCCCTTGTAGCATTCCGTGGCTACTGTCAAATATTAATGATTATATGTCTTACTTACAATTCCATAATTAAAATAGTTTCATGCTGATTTAAAAATGCTTCCTTGAGCTGTAGAATATGAGGATGATGAAGTTGGCTTAGTGTTGTAATTTCATTCTTCACGGTAGCCTTAGTGAGTGGGTCAGGAGTGTTTATAAACTTGGCAAGATATTTCCTCCCAGTGTCCTTCTCCATACAGCGATGCACTACTCCAAATGCACCTCTATAATAATGATTAAAATAACTTGATTTGAAATATTTAAGCTACATTAGCATATCAGATTGCCAGTTCATTCAAACTTCTTCAACTATAATTCTCTTGGCAATTAAAAATTAATTTTCTGCTATAATCATCTTCATTTCCTTAGTAGACTACATTAACAGTCAACTCAGTTTCTCTACATTATTTAACAAACTGCTTAACTGACTTTGACAATGATTGCTATTTCACTTACCGGCCGAGTTCCTCAAGAATTCTGTAAAAGGTGTACACACTGGCGGTTCTTATCTGCACAAGCTGTGGATCCGGACTCCTTGACAAGTCCTCATCTGAAATAAATGACTGTGTTCGTAACCCACTAAGCCCATTTCAAATTTCCTTTCATGTACGTGTTTTTGTAGTTTTAAATATTCTGTGTTTCTTTAATCTATACAATATTCATTTCACATTGCTTGACCAATTCAGTATCTTGTTTCAAAGTGTAACTTCAATTTGTTCTTTGTATTCAAAGTAATTCCTAATGTGATCTATATTGTCACATATTAATTCAAAAATAAAAACAGTCTTCGACAAATCCCGGGAGTTCGATGCCCGGGACCTGGTAAAATTGGAAGCGGGCATGTGGAAATTGTACACTTACAAGCCCGAAGGGCATGTTAATTCTAAGGCATAAGCCTCGGTATAATTAAATTAAATAAGACCAATAACAACAAATGTACTTTAAAGTCTCTGATTTTCCATCAAAGTGAAGTAAAAAAAAAAAAAAAAAAAAATTTACCGACATCTTATTTTACCGCGATTTCCAAGGAAATCTTCTGCAAAAGAGACACAAAAAGTGTACAGGTTGAAAACAAATGGCAAGACAAGAAATTGACAGAATGGTCAATGGATTTTCAGATTATTTCCTTGGCATGAAAAAGGCAAATAAGAATGAAATAACTTGATAAAATTCTGGGCATGTAAATATTTGTTCGGGCTTGCGTAATTGGTGATCACACCTGCCCAAAGGGCAGGTGCTGAAAAAAAAAATTTGGCGAAGACTGTAAAAATAATATTTACTTACAGGAATCCTTGTCCGTTAAGCATAGTTGGAAGTCCTTCAAATCTGCAATTTCATAATATCAATATTTATTAAGGATTCGGGTAACACAGTTCAAATTTCATATGGGATGACGTATCGGAGCACAACCATTACATTTCAGTCCGATTTTTAAATTAGGCTTCAGGAAGGTGCGAGTCAAGAAAATTACCATCACAAATAACTATAAATAACAAATAACTTCAATCTGGGAAACATTGTTCCTGCTTATGAAAAATTTATTATTTTGATTTATTACAATTTAAATCTTTAACCCCCAGTTGTGGACAGACACCAATAACAAGACTTGTGGTAAACAATGTTTAAATAGTCCTAACTGTAACTAAGATGCGTCTAAAAGCAATCCAGCATTCACAAAAGTCCATATGGGTTTCCTTCATTAATTTCTATTTCATATGGTTACATTGAACCAATTACTTTCCTTGAAAGTTTGACCAGCCTTTCATGGGGACAAAATAAATTAAATTGCAGATAACAAAAATTTATCATTACTTATGTAAAAAGACAATGCTATGGATTTCCAGGCTTACCTGTACTTTCTGACTGATTCAATGACTCTATCCTTTTTTCCTAAAATTATAAAGCTACAGCTGTATGCATTTTTAAGAATATGATTCATTTTACTCACACAAAGACAAAGATACATAACATTAACATGTATTAAATAAAGATGTTCCATTTTGTACACAATTCTTAGCTACGTAAATTAATGAAGTAGTAGAGTAGCAACATTACAGCTAGATATGTATACGGTCCTGCTGGCTGCATACAATTTATATGTAATAACTGTAATATAGGAAAAGAACTGCGATATCCTCCAGATTGTTATTACCAATAACACATTTGTTCAAGTGAACACACTTCTCACTCTGTATGACAGCTTTCAGAAAAGGTTGATGTATCTCAAATGCAAGTCATTCTGTAAGGTCAGATATGAAATATAAATAGACTATTTACATCACCAAGAAATGGTCTCAAGAAGTTTGAAATATAAAAGAAAAAGCAAATTCATTTACATATATATTTCTGGGTCTGGTTTCAATTCTTCTTAGGGCTGTGGAATTTCATTGGTTTAAAAGATGATGGCGATTTCTTACTGCATGATAGGTATCCTGATACAGAGACTACATTAAATATATATAGGTACTTATAACAAAGTCCAGAAATCATTAATTTAATCATTTATTCTGTTTAAAGGTACAGAAAGTATAATACATGTTTAAACAGTTGAAAAGATTCCTTACCCTAAACCATAAACTTACTTTAAACCTTCAGAGAAACCCTAAATCGTACACTATAGACCCT
Organism: Saccostrea glomerata; assembly: GCA_003671525.1. Lineage (NCBI taxonomy): Eukaryota > Metazoa > Mollusca > Bivalvia > Ostreida > Ostreidae > Saccostrea > Saccostrea glomerata. The sequence continues at coordinate 338,721 of PRKT01000526.1, read as the reverse complement.
AACCCTGACACTTACAATAACTCAAAACCTAACCCTAACCCTGATACTAAACCTAAATCTTACACACACCCTAAACATTATCCTTCACAGTAACCCTATCCCTAACCCTATAACACTAACCCTAACCCTGACACTAATTATAAGCTTAACTTTCACACGGACACTAACCCCCACAACCAATTACCCGGACACGGAACCTAACTATAAACCTACTTCATTTTCTTCTTAAAAAATGAAAATTCTATAATAATTAAAAGATGCTACAATTTTAAATCATTTCAAAAATCTTTTAGGAGTGCAGATATAAATAACTCAACAGAACACAAAACAGTTTAACAGCTATCGATGTCATGTAGAAAATATTGGAGATAATTTTAATTCTATCTATTGTCAATTAATCAATTCATGCGGTGAATTCTGACCATTCTTACCACAGGCCTCTGGATCAATTCAAAAATAATTGTGTGTGTAAAAAAAAATTAAGGTATTGAACTCTTACACTGGGTACCTACTTTCGCTAAAAAAAAAATTTTTTTTATTCTAATGCTTTAAAATTCTACTTTAAATCATTTATAGATTTAAATCTATTCAAGGGTATACATTCTTCAATTCTACCAAAGCTCATTCCAAACTTTCATATATTTCTTGAGATATTCTGAAATCAATTTCAAAAATCACCTATTTCCTTTTACTCAACATTAGCTTTGGCCACTGGTCATTCACAGGTAAACAGACGGTGTTTGAAGTGCGGCAAAGAGTTGCATAGTATTTGCTAAATATTTCAACAATTTAAGGTTGATTTCTTACTCAAGATTTTAACGCTATGTCCGTAATAATATTCCTTTCGAGAAAAATTAATTTGAAAACGGCTACATCTACAACTACCGCCATGTTGATTATGAATGTAAATGAAGCCATGGTAGAACGAATTTTTCCCAGAATGCATTATATACCTTTTGATGGTCAAAACAATTAAACTGCTAAAATGTTGTTTGTGACTTTGTTACACGATTTAATTAAATTAAAGAAAAACCTTGTGAAGCTTGAATGCAAATGAACATATATTCATTGAGTTGAGAATATATTCCGGGGAAAATTTGTCCTGTCGCTCCCGCTTTACAATTAGTGAAGGCCCAAGCTGATGTCGAGTAAAAAAATTAAGGGCAATTCGGGAATTGATTTCAGAATACCTCGAGAAGTATAAGGACTTACAAAATGAAGTTTGATAGTAATGAAGACTGCTTATATTTCAATAGATAGGGATAGATGGTAAAATTGTAAAGCATTTCATTTAAAAGAATTTTATTGCAGAAAGTAGGTACCCCATGAAAAGAGTTCCATACCTTTATTTCATTAAACACCTCATTTTTTTCCTAAGCGATCTCAAGGCCTGTGATTCTTACTGTTAAATTATGCAGTTATTAACGGTCTAAGAAATTACACATACCATGAACACAAGACGGGGAGTTCAATCGGCATGCAAAAATGCTTCATAATTTATTTGAAAAATACAAATTTATATTGATAAGATTTATTTTCCAAAAAAAAAAAAAATTCTGAGAGTATAAGTAATACATGTCCCCAAACGGAATCCACTTGTTCTTAAGCGTATCATTTCGTAATATGTAACAGTTAAGGCCCAAGGTAAAACTGCTCGATTTTGAGCAGGTTTATGCTTTTATCCAAAAAAAAAAAACAAACATAAAAAAACACACAGTTGATAATAATCAGATAATTCATCCCATTCCTACACATCTTTTACTAGATTTCTATTTAACGTTCAGCATGAAAATTTAGAGCAGCACCAACCTGATCTAAACCATCTTTTAGTACATGATGTTTATACACAAATAATAATGATCTGTATTTCAAATAAGCTTAAATACCCTTTAATTAAGTTCCTAATTTTTTTTTATAAGCATCGATGTGCAAAATGGAGGCGCCAAACAAAATCTCCCAAACATTCAACACTTCTCAATACATTTCTCGAAGGGATAGGTCAAGTATGTCTAAATTTTGGGGTCAAAGTTGGTCCCTGCAAAGCCAATTTAAATGTCGGGTAGCAACTGCTCAAAATGTAGGACCTACTTTCCTATTCGGCTTTCCAGTACTCAATGGGGTTAAAGTCAGAGATTTTCTAGTATCACATGGAGGTGCTTTTTCTATTCAAACTAAACACCCTGTGCCTCATATTTCAAAAAAATCATGTAAAATAAACAGGGTCAGATTTGAGCTCTTCATCATTTGAACATAACTTTCCCTGACTGCAATAAAAACTTGAACAATGAAGTTAAATATACTGATCAATTCTAACAAGCATAAATGATTAAAGGGTATTTATTGATCAGAAATGTATCTTTCATTAACATAAAATTTCACAACCAGTTGTAAAATTTCATTATTTGACTATTGGTAAGGAGGAGGGTCACAATCCAAAAATGGGATGGTAAAAAAATGCAAAATATAACATCAATATCAAAACTTTCACATTCATACATACCATTTCTCTTCTTCCTTTCCTTGTCCGGTTCTCCATCCTAAAATATACACAAATACAGTTAAATTTCTTTAAATAGTGTGTTCCACGTTCCAACCAGTTGTACTCTTCACATTAATAAAATTGTTACTTGTTCCGTACCTGAATAGATTAATTCCGACAAATTAATTAAAAGGTAATTATACAATTACAAATGATTAACACTCCAATTTCAAATAAAAAATATGCGCAAATAAACAATAAATGTTGTTTATTCAGGCATATACTGTACGTGCCAAGTTTAACCCTTTCAACACTGTAGACCGATACATCGGTCTGATAAAAGTCTGTTATTTATCCCAATACTCTGAATTGCTATATACTATACCTTATAAAAGATCATACTTGTCTGACTTCAACATTCACTTGCAAACAGAAACATGTATCATTGTGCATATACATATATTACCTTCAAATTTCTACTCTATTAAATTACAGAGATAATTAAACCTTGAGGATTTCAATATTCATGTTGAAAGGGAAATACATGCTTGTAATACATGTTAACTCTAAGTATTTAGACAGGAGTCTACAGTTTCTTCAATTCATCTCCCGCCTAGCTATTTCATTCGTAAATCTACTGCTTCCTATAAAACTTTCGTCTTCAGTATCCTTTCATTCGCTCGGGTAGCCATTTTGAAACCACTTGTGGTAAAGACTCCTTAGATATCGCGTGAGTTAAACTGAAAGCATAAAAACCGCTTCCTTGGTAACGAGGTGTACTTGGATTTCAAGCACGTATTTTACAACGACAACAGCACATGGAAACCAGGAATTACTTCGGTTATATTACAATTCTTCTATAGTGCGGCCATAAAAAAGAACATTCGATATCATGTAGAACAGAACAGCATTCCAAAATTTCATTAATAAAGTCACTGGATATCACGTCATTGACTAAACCATGAGGCACCTATCTTTACTTCCTCTTCCATCATCGAGGGAAAACCAATTTATAATATATCACGAAAGATGGGAACTATTAATTTTTAATCTAGAAGAAAACATGTCTTCATTCACTTTCCTTCACAACTGAATTAACAATCACATTAATCCTAGCCAATATCATCAAAAATTAATGTTTAAGCACAAATTTTCGTGGACAAAAAATTTCGCTGTTTTGTCATCAAAAATAATTTCGTGTGCATTTCATTTCGTTGTTTTAAAAAGAACCCTATTCAATATATAGTCAAATAGAATTTCGGGTGGGATTGCATTTCGTTTAATTTTGCTAACAGCGAAATAAACGAAATTTAATCCCCCACGAATATTTCTGCTTTTAAAGTAATTTTTTAAAGGGAAAAATAAACAGCCAATTAAAGCTAATTATGAGCATGACAAATACTTGAATCTGTACAATTCATGTCAAATATAGGGTTTCCCTGAACTTTTCTCGCTGTTGACATCTAAATCATCAATTATTGTCATTTCCATTTCATGGCATACATATATATATCATTTAATATATCTTCATAAACCCTAGCGTAACTGAAAGCGAGCACAATGCTACTGCGTTTTAGGTCTAAATTTAACTACTTCATATCACAATAGATTCAAATGTATGAATACATGTTACATTTATTATGAATGATTACTATTGGACGAGTTCTATATCTAAGTGCATTTCACACATTTGTAATATTATTTTCGTATCCCATTTGTATGCTTCAATTCTCTTTCAGGAGAGTCCTTTTCATGACATTGTAAAAAACTATGACATTTCTACATTGGCATTGGGGCCTTTATGACACTTTAAATAAACCCTGTATAAGTATATCATACCACTAAAAACTACTTTTCAAAAACACTGGCACACCTCGTCGCAAACCATAGCCAAATTGTATGATTCCCAACCATTCTGGACGTGGTTGAACGAGAAGAGAGAATTCCTCGTAACTCATTAAAAAATTGAACAATGTAAGTAAAGCATAATCGCATGATGAACTTTATTGAGACCTTTCCATGGCCAATCACAGTATAATAAATATTTCTTGTATATTTTTGACATGATAGGTTGATTCAGCCACGGGTAGAAGAGAACTGTATGCGGACTACGGACCGTGGTTTGACAAAATGTGTGACACAATGTTGTTAAATATGTAATATCATTTGCGAGATGTTCTGTCCAAAAATAACCCCAAATCAAACTCCCGCAAGTCCTCTTAGTTGACAGACAAAAACGGAGAGAATACGGTAGTCAAACATTTGCGGACATACAACCTCTCAGGATTTTTCATCGTTAATCCAATGAGCTAGAGTTATCTCCCAATTTTTCTTTGAGTGTTTTCCATGGGCATCATTTTAACAAAAGTTAACTCCCGTTGGTGGCCATATTGGAGGTCGACTCGGTGCGTTTTCCTCTTTGTCTTACCAAGTTTAAATAACTCTAGCAGAAATATGTGATGGAAAATCATTAGTAACTATTTTTTCAAAATAAAGAAGGCTTCAAAGAGATCATATACTTCAAAACATTTATAATGCCTTATTCCAAATCGCAAATATACTCACCGTCAATGAAAACGCAACACTATAATTTTAGGGTGAAAAGTATATACGGGTTATTACCATGTACCAAAAAAGTTAGGACATCTTTTACTTTGCAAAATCAGTTTTTCAACGGTTGAACGAAATTCTTTACTATACCGGAAGTTGCTTTTTGCCCTCTTTAGAGAAATCAATTTTTTGCATATTTAATAAAATTTTTAACAATATTTTGGGTTCTCAAGGTTTTGTAGCTGTTTATCATACGTGATGTACAAAAATCCCGGGAAAAAATCCTTCTTTCTTTACCGGATGTGATACCTATATTTCCCCAAAATGACTGATTTTTTTTGCTAATGGTGGAGATTCTCAAAATAAAGAAAAAAATGAGTGCAGATGCAAACGTACACATGTTTAACGACTCATCAGGCTCATGTATTTCAATAGCATAAATAACTGTTTAAAGAACGGAAGTCCAAGAGTTACTACACTACGCCAAGTTAGAGAAAATTCGACCGCAGTTTCTGAACAACAGGCAATTAAAAATGCCCAAGATTATTTATTTCGCTCAGATAAAGACATTGATAAACCTAGTGCATCGTAGAAATCGGACTGCGTACATGTAGGTTGTGCATGGCGGACTAGCATGTTTTGATTAAATGGTCGGAAGGGGGGATGTTTTATTTAAATGTTATCTGTTAAGGGGGCTAAAAAATCAACTTTTGGTAATGGAATGAAAACCATTCAACCATTAAATAACTGATTTGGCAAAGTTAAAGATGTCCTAACTTGTTTGGTACATAGTTATATCCCGTATATAATTTTTCACCCTAAAAAGAGAGTGTTGCGTTTCCATTGACGGTGAGTATATATAAATTTATAACTGTTTGAACAACGAAGAAATCCTCCACTATGGCCGTCAACGGGAAGTAACTCTTGCTAAAATTAGGTCCATCGAAAACGAACCAGCGACAGGAGGATTTTTTAAAATTCAACGGTAGAAAAATCTCTCCAGTTCAGTCTGATAGGAACCAATAAGGCTGGTCATCCAATTCAAAAAGATTTCTCTAACAAATATACCAATATCATAACATAGGCCTACCTGATACACGTTGTATCTAATGTCACAAGTGGCTGGATTTAAAGTCCACTGTTTCTAGCTGTTAGTACCAGGAAGGCATTGTGTTTGTGTAATGCAGCACTGACATATCTATACATATTATTCACTGAAACTTTCTTCATTTCCTTACTTGTCGCTACATCGGGCCATAACTTCTCCGCGAAACTGGAAATCCCGCCTGACTTCTAACCAATAGCGAGGATTGACGTCAGTATATATCAATACACCTTCACATTCTGATAAGTATAATTCAATAGGGTCATTAGCTTTCCCTTATGTTTGATTTCACCTTTCCATATTATATTCCCATCTAGTAAGGCTTTCCAATTCTACATATTCAAAAAGAATATTCGCGGTTTCTTTCTCTTCACGGATAAAGAAAGGAGTAATTCGGATTTAGTAAATGATAAATGAAGAAAACGACACCGCTATTTTTTCCGGAATAGCAAAGTACTAGGGGAATAAACAGTGATTTCATATATATTGGTTATATGGGAAATATATGGATTCCTAATATTTCATTTAAGTTAAGATTTTCTTATCTATTCATTACACTTTAACAACATCTGACAATCATTTTAAAAAAGTTGAAGAAAATTTAACTACATATAGGCATTCAAATGTATAAATTTATAAGAAAATAATTAAACTATAACAGAAAAGGTTTCACATTTCACAGAGAATTCAAAACTTTTTAACTTGTACACTAATATAACACACACAATGTATATTTCAACATCTTAAAAGAGTTACTTGTGGTATGATAGACAGAATTATTACTTGCATAAGACCACGTACTGTGACCGGTACAATGACTGGACCGGGATTCCAACCCCGGACCTCGAGCATCACTGGGTAGCTAAGTTCGATAACCACTGAGGTAATCAGGATGACTTACAAAAACCAATTTCATAAATAATTTAAAATTTAGTTTTTAATAACACTATAGTGACTATACATAACATATTCACATATTGTAATAATCTCATTTTATTTTCTGTTATGGGCTATACATTATTATAACTAGATATTAAGAAATACACATTTTTGTTCAACTCATATTTCTCAACGTGTTTATGCATGTCTTCATGGTGTACGTTTGTGTTAGGTTATTAATGTTCGAATTCACAAATTAATGTATGCCGACATGGTAATTGTCAGACAAATTAAATTACATTGAATTGAAATTAAAATTAAATCTTAATGATCTATTCACATTCAGATTTCAAGAAATGGGCTATCACAAGGCTGTAGAAACTGTGCTAAGTTATAATCTTATAAAGAAACTATATAATTACTGGTACATGTTGTTTAATTGTAATATTCATATTAGTAGATTTTCAGGGTTCTGACAACATTTTAAATACATAATAATTTCAAAACAAAATGCAGTTCACATTTTCATTCCATTTTTAATATTCATTTTCCTCTGGATTCAACTATAGGCTACGTAGATTTACCTTCTTCATTTCCATCAGTAGATATACCGGTAACTAAACTATCATACCAAATTCATTGCTTAATAATAGAAAGAAAATATAGTATTTCCATTGAGGAAATCTTTGGCATTTTAAGCAATATCTATGAGCATGGGCATTGGAAGGAAACTTTAAGTGTGTGTGTGGGGGGGGGGGGACAGTAGTAGCAGGGGGCTTAACCAATACATCAATAAAAGAAATCTTCCATGTCTATATAGTTTTGTCCATTACTGCTAATTCAACCCACCCCACCCCCTAGCCACGCGGTTCCGAGGTCGGTGAATTTAACCTACAAATGGAGGTATAAGGAATTTGGGCGAGAGCTCGCGAACGCTCGCTCTGCCGAAGAGCTAGGCCTCTGGTTCACTTCGGTCATAACACTAAGCTAAAGCATCCATGGTTGAGGGTGTAGTGGGTGGGGGTGGGGGAGGGTGCAAGCACCGCGCCTATATGAATTATTTCAATCTTGGCTAACCCTGAAGTTACAAGCTATTAAAAACAAGCAAATTATGAAAATATTCAGTATAATTGATATTCATCAATAAATTATTAATTTCCTTAAATGCATAACGCCTTCCTACAAATCAAATATGTCAGGACAGGGAAAAGATAACGGATTTCATTGTTCTAAACATCTATGCAATTCAATTTTAGGCATAAACTTCAATTGATATTTAGGAAAATTTTCTGATATACACTTTTAAATAATTCACATCTATTTCTCTCGAAAATAATCGCCAACATATTTTGAGTAATCTGAGTAGGGTAGGCAAATGGTTAAAAAATATACAAAAAAAGTTAAAATAAACAAATTAATTTCATTGCGGTGAAAAGGAAACAGTACTCAGTTAATAGTGAAGGTAAAAATTTAGAGAAAAAAAAAATTTGCAGTTAACAGACATAAGAACGCTATAATATATATAATTCAGCAATGTATATTTCCCTGTAAGTCATTATTAAATATTTCGTGTACTTTCAATGACATTAACATTAGATTCATCTGCTTATGTGTATGCACAGTTTAAATTCTGAAATTTCTTTACGTTCCTGCATTCGTCCATAAGGCTAAGAGCGATAACTCTCATTTAAATTTCTTCAAGTATAAGCGGAAGAGGGGTGAGGAGTTCCGAAGGATTGTTTATTTACATTTGACTTCCATGATGAAACAGTGGAGAGGATTTTCAGCATTTATCTTGAAAGTAAGGGCACATTTCAACATGATATCAATATTATCGGCTAAAATTATGTCAGGGTCTATCTGCTGACACTATCCAATGCATGATTGCAGATTTCTTTGGCAAATAATGTGCGAGAATGTGAATAATTAGAGCGAATTCATTTCAACTGAAAATGATACGATAACATGTTTCCACAACTGTTACAGATTGTCAGGGTTGTGTCTGCTTTTTAATCAAATGTGTGTGTTGTATAATGTATCAAAGTCCTTGAAAGGAAGTTCATTTATCGCCGATATTAAGTTAAACGTGGGTTTCATTTGTTGTAGGAAGGACAGAAGTAATTAATGTTTATAAATCCCCGTTTACAACCCATTTCATTTGCACAAGTTTGCTTATCAGGTCAGATACTAATAACACCTGTTTTCTTAATTATACCCTTCAATGAATTAAAAGTATGTTTTATCTGAAGCACGGGTATATTATTCTTTCCTTAATTATGTCATAACAGATGCATGTAAACATAGAAGGGTAGTTTCTTCACAGCAACACATTCTAATTCATTTGTTAATTGTTATTTAACTACAGAATGCTGCAACAATTTGGAGGAACAAGAGGTGGGGACCTGATATACTATAGGAAGGAAGAGACAGAGAAAGGATTAGTGAGTGCAACAAATGTCCGTTGATAAAAGTTTATAAAAGTTTATAAACAGGGTTAAATTTGAAGAAAAAACAATGTGTCTTTCCAATCTAAGTGGAAGCTTCTATCTGTTTTGGACAATAGTTTTGGAGTTAAATGGGGAGCATTTTATATATACAGTAAAACTCGTTTAGTACAAACACGGATATTACGAACACGGATATAACGAAGTTATCTTGGGTCCCCAAATATGTACATTTAACGAATTACTTATACGGATATAACGATTTACGGATATAGCTAAGTACTTTCAGAGGTCCCAGTGACTTCGTTATAACCGAGTTTTACTGTACTATTATTCTTAATAAAACTAAATAGAGTAAAATATGTTTATAATGAAGTGTCAAAGACTGCTGGTTTTGTTTCATTATAAGCATTATTGATGTTTCCTTTTTGGTGAGGAAATGATGTGCAGTGATTGTTACATTTTATATTTTAACATTTATTCCTGAACATACAAATGATTTTTACAATTACATTCTATAACTATTTATATGTTTTAATAAATTTATGCAAGTTGTAAGGAAATTGCTTCTTAGCATTCTTCTTAACTTTGAGTATAGTATAGTCTTACGCAAGGAAATAGCCAAGCTAAAGGAACTTAGTCAATTGAAGTTTCATATATATAGAGACAATTTCTTTTTGCTTTTTTCATTTCTGGCAATTTTATTTAGACCTACAGTATTAAAACTGGACTCGTGTACTAGGAATATCATTTCTTCAGCAGAATTATTCCATGGAATTCAAAGAAAATCGTTTTTTAAAGTTCGCATGATGCAACTTCCTGGATGGCTGTGTAGGCTGTTTGTCAACATGTGAATCACACGTGCATTTCGGGGTAGGTAAGTTTACTGTCCATTTTCTTTTATAAAAAACACATAAGGCATATTTTTTTGGATCTCACATTTTTTTTTAGCATTCATCTCTATCTTCTCTTTCATGAATTTTCTGCTGAGAGTCTCATAAATTAAATTATCTACTTCAAGCTATATAGTAATATACTGTGAAATTATTTTCTTGTGTGAGACCTCAAGAGGGACAGGTAACTCTCATTTACACTAGCATTTCTCTGATTTCAGGAGTTGTCTAACCTTGAAAAGATCAATAATGGCGGTTAAACAATGTGGCAAGCAGTCTGGTCACCAAAGGAAGGTTTCGACACCCGTATACCCAGATTTATGCCAATTAACTCTGTAACCTTGGTTGTGTTCATCACACACGTAAGAAAAACAAGATTTTTTTTACTTTTAAGGAGCTTAATAATACAGAATATAACATTTCTACATGTACAGACTCTCTCGTATAAGAAAATGTCACATTTTACATATACAATAATACATTATTCACATTTTTTCCCCATTAACACAGTTGAAAATAATCAATGCATAATGAACCATAAAAAAATTACTACATGTAAGATAGTTCACAAAATATATTTTCAAATACAAATTTTATACATTTCAAATGCATGTACATATCATCAATGTTCCACCCCCCTCCACAGTCTTACAATTTCCTTTTTAATTTTGGATCATTTAATGTTATACTGTAAGTGTCTTTAGATTGTTCATATTACAACTGATATCTTTCACATCTGTAAAATTTTTCAAATTTATAGTTTAACAGTTCTTGTTTCATTTTATAGTAATTATGTCAATTTGGTTGTTGCTTTAGATGATGGACCACTCTACTTCCTTTGACAACAGGTGCCCCTACAGATTCACAAAGTTCCAGTGTTAAGTTTCCATGACCCCTATTCAGTGAGTGCACAACTTTATGTAATTTACTATGACACTTCCTACTACTTGTAATACATTTCAGATTTGATTTTAAGTATGCCCTATTTACAGCTTCATATTTTTGTGTACAAGTATGATATCTGATTCTATCAAGATTACTTTGTCCTAAAGTCAAATTTATACAGTCTTTCAACAAATATTTGTCTTTTTGTGTCATGTTTAATTCAAAGTCACTAGGCAACACTGAAGATTTCCACTTATTGATTTTCAGTCCATGACAGGAAAAGGAATAGAGCTGACAGGACTTCAAGACAGGACTTCCTGCACTGTCCCTGGTAGCAGTTTATGAAGGAACCAACCGCAGTCAGGGAGAGCACGCTTCATCAAAGGTAAGTAGCCGGAGTAGTATTTGTAGCATTTCTCGTACTCTGTCCTGCATCGACGCTTCAGGTTCAAGGCAAATCTTCTCTGCATGGATTCTCTTATGGCCTTGGTTCTTCCCGGAAACATGTGACTACTGGATGGAGCCTTAGCAGTCTTTTTTCTTTGAAAGTCAAAGAAGTGACACAAGTCTTTAAGGTTTTCAATCACATTTCCTTGTTTTTCAGATGCACCAGACCCTAACCCTGATCAAAATTTGTCAGTCGTCTGTCGTTGTTGTCGTCGTCATTGTTGTCGTTAACTTTTCACATTTTCATCTTCTTCTCAAGAACCAATGGGCCAATTGCAACCAAACTTGCTACATAGTATCCTGGAGTAAAGGGGATTCAAGTTTTTTATATGAAGAGCCACGACCTTTTCCAAGGGGAGATAATCATGAATTGGAGAAATAATAAGGGCATTTTTAAAAAATCTTCTTCTCAAGAACCACTGGGCCAGGAAAGATGAAAGTCATGTGGAAGCATCCTCAGGTAGTATAGATTCAAGTTTGTTCAAATAATGACCCCACGGGGATAGGGTGGGGCCAAAATGGCCAATCAAAATTTTAGATTGGAATATTAGAAAATTCTTTAAAAATCTTCTTCTTCATTCCAAGGTAGTGTAGATTCCAATTTGTTTAAATCATGACCCCTGGGGGTAGGGTGGGGCCAAAATGGCCGATCACATTTTTACCTTGGAATATAAAGCACAAATATTTAAAAATCTGCTTCTCAAGAACCACTGGGCCAGGAAAGATAAAACTCATGTGGAATCATCCTCAGGTATTGTAGATTCAAGTTGGTTCAAATCATGACCCCCGGGGGTAGGATGGGGCCAAAATGGCTGATCAAATTTTTACATAGGAGTATATAGGAAAATTTTTTTTCTCAAGAACCATCGAGACAGGAAAGATGAAACTCCTGTGGAATCATCCCCAGGTTTGTAGATTCAAATTTGTTCAAATCATGACCCCCCCGGGGGTAGGGTGGGGCCAAATGACCGATATAAGTTTTACATAGGAATATATTGGGAAATTTTTTTAATCTTCTTTTCAAGTTCTTCGAAGTCATGCTTAGTGATTTTTATAGGGAATCATCCTCAGGTAGTGTAGATTCTAGTTTGTTCACATCATGACCCCCTGGGGGTTAAAATTCAAGTCTCCTCCTCCCCCCCCCCACCCAAAGAAACTTTCAGTTCTTAGCTGATATGAGCTTTTTCCTAGCCATTTGCTCAGGTGAGCGATGTGGCCAGTGGGCCTCTTGTTTGTATTGATGTTGATGGTATCATCTTGGTCCTTCTTTTGGCATGGTTATTATTTAACTATATACTTGTAGACTTTACCTAAGAATATGCTATTGTATGTGGTGCACATTTTTAAGTATTGTAAACTTCTGTGTTGTTTATTTATTTCAGAGCTGCCAGAACTTCTAATACAAACTCCATTCTTTGATGAATGATGGATAAGCCTCATCACCCCACACTGCTTAAGAATCCATTATCTTAATCACCAGCCAGTAATCAGTGATCACTGTTACCAAAGCTCCAAGGTACATTATTGAAGTCTCTTTTGATACCTTTTTTTCCAGTCTCTCACTTTGTTTTAAAATTAAGATTTTCACTTGCTTGCTAATTAATAGCACGAACTAATGCGCATGCACGTGTGCCTTGCTCTGATTGGTTGAAAGAAAAATCTCAATATATCTTTTGTTTTCTGACGAATTGCTTTGAAATTAAAAAAATTATCATAAATGGAATATCCTACAATAAGATATGGAAAATATTTCAAGAAATCATGCGCATGCAAGTGTGCAGCAATCTGATTGGCTGAAACTTTAAATGTCTAAATCTCCTTTGTTTTTTGACGAAATGCTTTGAAATTTAAAACATTGTCATGCATTAAAATATCCTACAATATGATTTAGAAAAACATTCATGAAATCACGCGGATGAAGGTGTGCTGCACTCTGATTGGCTGACACTTTAAATGGCTGTAACTCCCTCTGTTTTCAACGGCACAGGATGGGATTTAGAAGATACATAGATATAAGTGCCTCCTACAAGAAGGTGTGGTCATCATGCACGTGCACGCACATGCGTGCATTTGGAAAGAGTGAAATTAAAAATACACTGGAATTTTTTATTTTTCATACTTCTGAACTACATGCTTTAATATATAGTATATCTAAATAAATAGATAGTGTACACAAGATGATATGATCATTACGCATGCATTCATGTGCGCATTCGTGCAATGCTAAAATTTCAATATAATTCAATTCTTCTCGGAAAAAACGTTGTTAAAGTCAAACATGCACAGATGTTCTCTTATTAGATAATGCTTACAGGGAATATGGCAACATAAGGGAGTTGGGGAGCTTTTGGGGAACATCTGTAACTGTTCTCGTCACAACTAGTACTGGTTATTTATTGTTTTTTATTAAAGGTTTTCTTTTCACATAGAGTTACTTTATAAAAAAAATATTATCAAAGATCTGCATTTCTTGTCCAGCATATTTCATGTTCTTATTCTGCTTATCTTCCTTGTAGATGTGCACTGGCTCCGCATCTAGGACCTGCAGCATGGCAAGACACCAACACATACCAGGAGGCTTTCATATTCCGACTCTGTTTGGCCTCTCCATCATCAACCTCCAAGAAGGGTAAGCGGCAATCTCACTGGAAGGCTGTTATCGATGCCTACAACAGAATTCGGGAGATGATATTCAGCCATGGAAAAATCATGGCAGAAACCAACATATAGCTGCCAGATGTTAATCAAAAAAACTTTTACAGCATGGTATGTCAACTCATATTTCATTATTTCCAATTCTGTTCAGAGCTGATAATAACCACAGTAAATATCTTACCCTATATCCATAAATGATTGAAACTCAATTTATTTTTATTATTTTGAAAGTTCAGTGCCAGAGGCGAGAAAAGGAATATGTGGAGCAGGGCATCAAAATTCAAGGAGGTTCAGCTGTTGCAGCCCAGAGTTTACCTTCCCCGCTGCAGAAATTAGACGCCCTTCAATCCGGTACCACTGAGCCTCATGGCTTCACGGTGATGGAGAGCACAGTGCGAAAGAGTAAGAAAGGAAGACGCCGGATCTTTCCTGTACAGGCTAACATCTTACCTGTCAAAGAACCAGTGCTGTATCTGCCACCATTACCAGCATCCTTGATTAACAGAAATACACCTCCAACCTTTTCACCTGAACTTCCTTATTCTACCATACATTACCACAAAAAGAACTTTCAAGCTTCTCAAGCGGGGGAATTTAAGCACCAATACACCAGGCGGGCCACAGTTACATCATGTGGGAAATGTGTGGGGAGGATAACAGTGGAGGAGGACACCAGCAGTACTACGGTAACATCTACTGCCCAAACAAAGCTGGTGTGCCATATCAGGAATAGAGGGAGGCTTTAAAAAGCAGGGGATATGAAAAAAGAAAATGCTGCCTACTTTTGTCACTGATAAAAGTAGAAAGTCCAAAGCCCTTAAAAACAATTGGTAATCTGCATTCATATGTTATGCTTTTCTTACTATTTCTTTAGTAAAGGATAGGGAAGGTTTTTTTCTTAATTTTTCTGTATATGAATGTTTTACTTATTTGTTACATAACATTCCCATGGTGCAATGGTAGCACAATTGTCCCTGAGGACAAGAGATCTAGGTTCAAATCCTGGTGGGTTTTAATAAAGTAACAAGAGTAAAACATTTTAATTTGAAAAAGGAAATAAAATTGATGTAATGATGACATTTATATGTCATGAAAATGCTGTTACATTTAAAACTAATGGTTTTGGCATAATTTGTTAAAAATATTCATTATTAAAGAGAATATTCAATCAAAAAATATAAAATATGAGTAAAGAAAATAGTTTTACCTTATTTATCATTGCATCCCCCTTTTATTTATTTTATTTTGTGGAAGTTTCAAAAACTGAAGAATTCCCCCACCTCATAGCTTAGTGTAGGTTTCTCCTCAGTTTAGCATACATAATATTATATGAGGTAGTATTTTATTTAGCAAGTAACTTTTTCTTTCCATGAGATTTTAACAGATATAAAAGACAAAATTTGGCAATAAATAGACGATTCAAAGAACTCTTAAAGGTCTTACATAAGGAAACAACCTTTCAAAATTAACTTTAATCAAGTAAAGTTCTATATACCTTGAGACAATATCTTTTTCTTTTCTTCATTTTGGGCCACTTTTCCTAGGTATACAATTTCAATTTTAAACTCAGGTACTAGGGATATCATATCTTTAGCAGAATTGTGCAACTGAATTAAAGGAAACTCTTCTTTAGGTGCACTTGAGAAAAATTCCTGGATGGTGCGTAGACTGTTTGTCAACATCTGAAACCCACGTGTATTTAGGGGTAGGTGTCACCTTACTCGCAATTCCCTTTCTTAAAAGCCGCATAAGGGGTATTTATTATGATCTAAAATTTCTGTTGAAGCATTAATCTTTATTTTCTATTTCATGAATTATCGACTGATATTGTAGTTAATTTATTAATTTAATTACATTTATATAGTAACATATCATGAAATTTTTTCATTGTGTGAGACCTCAAAGGGGGTGAAAATGCGTTATTGCGAATAATTAGTAAATGCGTTGATTTGCATTAGAAATAGGAAATGGTAATGCTTTTTAATGACTGACTGTGGTAAAAGAGGTTAAGACAGCTCTCATTAAAAACATGAGTCTATATATCTTTATGAAACTTCATATGTAGATACATATTGACAAGTGATATGCTACTGCATTAACATTTCTGACCTTGACCCTTCCTTTGACCTTCAGCTCACATTTTCCTACATCAATGTCAAACTAAATATGCTGATACATACTGATGTAAGGAATCCAATTGCATCCAATTCTTTGACCTTGACCTTCACTTTGACCTTGACCTCAATTACATAACAATGTGTTAAATTCATATTTCCATAAATATTTCCTTATAGATATTTTTTTCCAACCTCATATGGGGATACATTTCGATGAGAGATATGCAATTGCATCAGCTTTTTGCACCTTCATCGTTTCCTTAAACTTTGACTTCAATTTTCTACATCACTGTAATATTATATATTTAGTCTGATACATACTGATTCAGCAATTCAACTGGATAAGCATCTTTCACATTTACGTTTCATTTGGTGTTGACCTCACTCCTATCGAATTGTGCTTTAGTCAGTTTTCAATCAGAATTCCTGATATTTTAAACAAACCTGATATGTTCATACATATTGAACAGAGATATATGCAACTGCATCAAGTTTTCTTTACCTTGCCCTTTGCTTTGACATTGACCTCAATTCCCATACATTAGTGTCAGACTTCATATGCAATTGCATTTCTCATGTAAAAATTTCAACTGCAACAAAATTTTGACCTTGACCTTTCATTTGACCTTGACCTCATTCCCATCATAATGTTTTTTAATGTCACTTTTAAAGATACCATTAATCATATTTCAGGCGGATACATACTGATGACAGCTTTTCATATTCAATGGATCATAGCTGACTGGTATTTCAATTCTTAATCATTCTATTGCCTGAATTCCTAAGTTACATTTTGAACCTATAAATACATATATTTATACAAAAATTTCAATTCCAGTTAAAATTTACATTTTAAACACGTGGTTTCACTTTCAACAATCCTTTAATCAACAATTAGGTGCATTCTGGATTAATTAAGTCAGTGACAATTTTCAGTTTTTAACCTGTACCCCAAAACCCTATCTCAATAACATTCAGTGTTAACCTTTAACATATATATACCAAAAAACTTGAGATTTATATGTATTCCAGAAAAATAGGGACCAATCAGGATTAGCATCATCTTCAAATCAATTAAGTGGCCCTTGCTCTTTTGAGACACATTCTTGCTAATAACCGTGTATTGCTGAAATTTAAAAGCAAGGTTTATTTAGTTCAATCAAGACGTTTACTATTTTGTTGATATTTTCTAAATGCATAACTTATCTATTTATTTAAGTTGCAATTTTCACTTTTCAACCACAGGTTTCAGAAAATAATATCACTTTTAAGGATATCTTCCAAAGAATAAATGTCAATAAAATCAAAGAATATCGAGTTCTTCCTTGTAGAACTTAACTGTATAAGTATCGAAAAAATATATTCAAGTTGGTACAAATTTAGGACACCACATGGGGTCGCAAAATGTAGACATCAATGACGTCATTCTTCTGAGGTTGCGACTTCATTTTTCAACTAACTTAGTATCCCAAAACTTTGATACAGGATATCTTTCGTTAAGTGTTTACATACTAAAACTTGTTTCAATTCACATAAAATTCACAAAATAATTAATATTCATTTCACAATTTTTAACCCTTGGGTTATTGTTTACAATCCATTTTCTGCTATTTTTTCTTACAAGTCATTTCATATTTAAAATCACAGAAAATAAACCTACATTGAATGTGAATCACCGGGAATTAAAAGAAATATTTTACAACTTCCCTCCAAATGACCAATGCTCAGTGGTAAGTATCTTTTTAGGTTAATTTTCAAAGTAAATACAATATACATTTCTCTTGCGTTTCTTAGAAGTATAATTCTTAGCGTTCAATGAAATAAAGCTTCGATTTCCTTAGACCTACATTATCGTATAAGTAAAAATCAAATAATTATTAGTTCAGACTTAGTAAAAAAAAAAAGGACATCAGGGTTAGGGTTAGGGTTAGGTGTCGTGACTTGCCAAAATCACTTATGTCATAATTTTTCTTTATAACAAACAATGCAAACATTTTCTTGTATTTCTTAACAAATATGGGAATTACAGTGAAATACGGCTTCAATTCCCTACAACTTACTTAAACAAACAAGTATAAAGCAGCAAAGTTTTTAGTTCATATGTCATCGACAAATATTAGGACATATCTGGTGTCGAATTTGTCGAATTCAATTAAGTCCTTCTTAAATTGTTACGACATCACTTTTAAGAATTACGAATCACTGCGAACAATAACCATGTTATATTCTCTTTATTCTAATCATGTAACACAATATCAAATGTAACAGTACATAAATTTCAAAAAAATGTCAAGCTGCATTTGACACTTTCTAACCATTGGGTGAAGAATTCACAATTTCCTGGTATCTTTTACAATTACAGCGAAATGAATAAATAAAAAAAAAAAATACTATTTCTTCGTCAACATTACCTATGTTGATATAATATCACATTTTTTTGTGTTGGTATTTGACAAAATAGCAAGCAATTGAGTAGTCGCGATAAGTTGAGAACTCTAAAAAACATTCATTCCTTGTTGCAAGCTGATAAATTGACAAACCAAGTGTTATGAACAATTTAAATCATGATCCTTTTGGTAAGTACAATTACACACCTACTATTTTGTGTTCCTTCTGCACATATTCTTTACTTTAGGTTTCATAATGTCTTTCATTTTATATACATTATATAACAATATAATATTGAAGATAATTTAAACAAAGTATTAATTTATATGCTTTAATTTTTGATTATAATGGAAATCTATTTCATTTCAAACTCTATAAACTACATTAATCAGGTGTGTTTTTTTCGACATCCATTTATATTAGATTTGAAAACTATCACAATATCTCATTTCCTAAACTATTAAACACAATATCAATGCTATAATTTCCGGCTTGTATTTCAGCATCTCTTTGGCTAAGAGGTTAGATATTCATGACATAATCTTGTTCTCTGTATTCTTAGCTTTAAAATGACACCAAACTTGTCTAAATCGAACGACAAATAAAAAAGTTATGGGTTAAAGAAAATTCCATTATATCCTTTACATAACTAACACTCTACAACTTTCACTTTCACTTTTAATTAATCTTTAATCTTAATCCCCTACTTTCACTTTCTCTTTTACTAATCATTTAATCCCTGTTGACCTACTTGATCACTTTAATCCATGATCATCTTCGCATTTAGCCCTATACCCTAACCCTAACCCTAACCCTAACCCTAACCCTAACCCTAACCCTAACCCTAACCCTAATTAGCGTCTTGATAACACTTTTTGTAACATAACTTTTAAGGCTTTTTATATTATTTTAAACGTGTTTTAGAAATTATTTAAGATTACTAATTATTAGTTTTCAACCCAATTAATAAAAATAAATTGATATTTATATCTAACCCTAGGTTTAAATAGGTAACCCTAGGGTCTGAAAAATCAAAAGTGTAAAATGTAACATAAGTCATTTGGTCTTGATAACGAACGGGGTTAGCGGGTTCAATATTGGGTTTAGAAGTGTAGCTAAACCCCTCAATGGTTTGTTTCAAAACCTATTCTAACCCCATGCAAGAAAAAAACCTCATAAAAATCGAATAAAAAATTTCATTTCTGGGGGTATATCCAACTCCACATTTTTCTCATGGTTTTGAAAAATCTTAACGTCTTATGCCATAAAATGCTTAAAAACCGGCCGATTTCGATAATTTTTGGAAATGTTGTAGATTTTTGGGTGTTCTTGGGTGTAGCTAACTTAAAATTCGCATAAAATGAGTTTTTTTAAAAAAATCCCTTACCCTAACTTTTTTCGCAAAATTTTACTTATGTTACATTTTACACTTTTGTAATCCTAACCCCCTGGGTAATTTTTGGGGATACAGAAAAACTGTTTGTGGGTCCTAAAAGCATTTTTAAATCTCTACAAAAGTGGCATAATTTTTCGTGGCTATGAGCATCCCCCAAAAAATAACGAGGGTTTGAAAAGTGTAAAATGTAACATAACTTTTTATATCATATAAAGAGAGTTTGGTCTTGGTCCGGGGTTAGGTCTAAATATAGAGGTAGGTCATAACCCTTATTAGAGGACATTGTCATGGTGACAAACACAAACTGTAGCGTTTTCTAAATGACCTCTAGGGCCTAGTTACTGAGTATGGACAAAAACCAAAAGTGTAAAATGTAACATAAATATTTATGACATTTCCTTTTTGGGCCCTATTTTCTTATAAATCAATTTTAAAGTAATATTTTACCAAAAAATACTTTAATTTAATGTAAATAATCAAGATATAGTGACAGAATCTCTCAGTTATCTTTTATATGACCTCTGCTCATAGGTAAGAAGCATTTTAGGTGAATTTTTCTAAGTCCTAACAAAAATATAATTTCCTCCTATTTCATTAAAATACAGGGATTTTAAGTAAAAATAAGACTTATTTTTCTTCGTATAATTAAACCGTACAATTTAAAATCAAAAAATAAAAGGTTCATGTGTATTAAAAAAAAATAAGACCCAATCAGGAGTCACGACATTACGAAATCACTTAAGTCCTTCTTCAAATGTTGCGACTTGATTTTTCAAGTAACCGAGTACTGCGAACAATTATAAACATATTATATTTTGATATTTCAATGCATTTTCTGTTTTGTTTTAATTTAATAAGGATATAAAGTTCAAAAATTGATTTATGTTACATTTTACACTTTCTAACCCCAGAGTCATATTTTACATTTCCCTTTTTGGCTTAAATTTGTTTATTATTCAATTTATATTTAATATTAGACGAAAATCTACTTTTAATTAATATTAATAACCTGAAATTAGAGAAAATAGTTGTCAGCTTCTCTCCAAATGACCTCTGCTCATAGGTAAGCAGCATTTAAGGTGAAAATTTCTAAGTCCCAACAAAAATACCTTTTCCTTTTATTTCTTCAGAATACAAGGAATTAAAGTAGAAATAAGATTTATTTTCCTTCGTCTAAGTAAACCGTACTATTATAAAGCAAAAATTTCAGATTGATGCATATTTGACAAAAATTAGAGCCAATCAGGAGTCGCGACATGTTGAAATCACTTAATTGGTCCTTTTTCAGTTGCGACATGATTTTTCAACAAACGAAGTATTGCGAACAGTTGGAATCAAGGTATATTGAATGAATTCATCACATATTTTACTTGGTTGCACTCATTACAGTGCATAAAGTCCATAAAATACTTAAGTTACATTATACACTTTCTAACCCCAGGTTTAACAAAATCCATATATATATTGCATTTTTGTAAAGAATGTATGTAAATAAAATAAAAGAGAGTTTGTTTTTTTTTTTATCTGAAATAACCGTAAAGGTATAAATAAAAATATTGAAGTTCTGTACGTAATCAACAGAAATAGGGACAAATCAGTTGTTGCGACACGTCGAAAGCAATAAAGTCATTCTTCTGAGATTGCGACATCATTTTTCAACTAACCAACTATTGCGAACAATTTGAAACATGATATATTATTGTACTAGAACTTTCCTTGATCAAATTAATAATATGCAAATTAGGTATCAATCAGATGCTTTCTAGTGTGTTGGCTATGTAACATTAAACGTTGTAGTGACCAAGACAAAGACGATGACTCAGCGTCTATGGGAAACTATAAATACCGGCGAGTGCTACTTCTTGTGTTTAGTCTACAGATAGCAATTGAACAGTGCAGATGGTGATAAAAAGGTAAGGAATATATTGTCATTCTTGTGATTTTCCTTTGTTTAGGTAAACCGTACAATTATAAACCAAAACTTTTAAGGTTAAGAATTATTTGACAAAAAAAATGTCAAATTAGGAGTCGTGACATCTCGAAATCACTGAGGTATCTCTTGTTCAGTCGCGACATAATTTTTTGACTTACTGAGTATTGCGATCAATTAGAATTATGCTAAATTTTGTGAATTCATAACATAATCTAATTAATGCAATCATTACAGTGCAAAATGTTTAAAAATGTTTATACTACATTTTACACTTTCAAAACCCAGGGTTATGCATATACTTTTTTCTTGTATTTCTAAAAAATACAGTTAATTAAAGTAAAATCAGGGTTTTTTTTCTTCATCTAAGTTAACCGTACAAATATAAAGTGGTATAATTTAATTTTATACGTATTCGACAAAATATATGGCAAAAATGATGTCGCGAAATGTTAAAAACTCTTTATGCATTAATTTTTTGTTGCGACTTGATATTTTGACAAACTTGATATTTTGCGAACAATTTAAAACATGTTATATTTTAAAAATACAAATAGAAACATGGTATTTCCTGTTCTTTCTACACATATTTATTATTTGAGACTCTTAATACTGTGTTATTTTTGAAAAAATAATTTGATAACCCAATGATTTAAATATTAAGGTCAGAATTTGTTCTTTCCTGTTGAATATTTCATTATAAGAGGAAACCAAGTCAATAAAAAGTGCACCAGAGCATTAAATGGTGAAAATCTATAAATTTCAATAATTTTGTTCTAACCCCAGGGTTAGAAAGTGTAAAATGTAACATAAACTTTGAGGTCATATATCAGATTCATTTCTAGTAAAAATCAATAATTTTTACCCTTAAACAATATAAAGATATTTATTTATAACTATTAAATACTTAAATGATTTTAATTTAGGAATTAAAAACATAAAAATATTTGGTAAATAATTGTGTAAAATGTAACATAAGTGAGTACTATCTCAGCTAATAATAAAAATAGAAAGCTGAAACCCAGAGGGTTAGAAATCTTGAAACAGAGTAAATTCGGGTTGAAATAATCAATAAAATCAAAGAGATCGATTTTTAACCCTCAAAAATACTTATGTTACAATTACACTATTTATGTTACACTTTACACAAGTTATGTTACAATTTACACAAGTTATGTTACAATTTACACTTTTTAAAAGTTATGTTACAAAAAGTGTAAAGTTATGTTACATTTTACACCAAGACGCGCCCATTTTCTGCTATTTTTTCTTACAAGTCATTTCATATTTAAAATCACAGAAAATAAACCTACATTGAATGTGAATCACCGGGAATTAAAAGAAATATTCTACAACTTCCCTCCAAATGACCAATGCTCAGTGGTAAGTATCTTTTTAGGTTAATTTTCAAAGTAAATACAATATACATTTCTCTTGCGTTTCTTAGAAGTATAATTCTTAGCGTTCAATGAAATAAAGCTTCGATTTCCTTAGACCTACATTATCGTATAAGTAAAAATCAAATAATTATTAGTTCAGACTTAGTAAAAAAAAAAAGGACATCAGGGTTAGGGTTAGGGTTAGGTGTCGTGACTTGCCAAAATCACTTATGTCATAATTTTTCTTTATAACAAACAATGCAAACATTTTCTTGTATTTCTTAACAAATATGGGAATTACAGTGAAATACGGCTTCAATTCCCTACAACTTACTTAAACAAACAAGTATAAAGCAGCAAAGTTTTTAGTTCATATGTCATCGACAAATATTAGGACATATCTGGTGTCGAATTTGTCGAATTCAATTAAGTCCTTCTTAAATTGTTACGACATCACTTTTAAGAATTACGAATCACTGCGAACAATAACCATGTTATATTCTCTTTATTCTAATCATGTAACACAATATCAAATGTAACAGTACATAAATTTCAAAAAAATGTCAAGCTGCATTTGACACTTTCTAACCATTGGGTGAAGAATTCACAATTTCCTGGTATCTTTTACAATTACAGCGAAATGAATAAATAAAAAAAAAAAATACTATTTCTTCGTCAACATTACCTATGTTGATATAATATCACATTTTTTTGTGTTGGTATTTGACAAAATAGCAAGCAATTGAGTAGTCGCGATAAGTTGAGAACTCTAAAAAACATTCATTCCTTGTTGCAAGCTGATAAATTGACAAACCAAGTGTTATGAACAATTTAAATCATGATCCTTTTGGTAAGTACAATTACACACCTACTATTTTGTGTTCCTTCTGCACATATTCTTTACTTTAGGTTTCATAATGTCTTTCATTTTATATACATTATATAACAATATAATATTGAAGATAATTTAAACAAAGTATTAATTTATATGCTTTAATTTTTGATTATAATGGAAATCTATTTCATTTCAAACTCTATAAACTACATTAATCAGGTGTGTTTTTTTCGACATCCATTTATATTAGATTTGAAAACTATCACAATATCTCATTTCCTAAACTATTAAACACAATATCAATGCTATAATTTCCGGCTTGTATTTCAGCATCTCTTTGGCTAAAAGGTTAGATATTCATGACATAATCTTGTTCTCTGTATTCTTAGCTTTAAAATGACACCAAACTTGTCTAAATCGAACGACAAATAAAAAAGTTATGGCTTATTCTTAATAAAACTAAATAGAGTAAAATATGTTTATAATGAAGTGTCAAAGACTGCTGGTTTTGTTTCATTATAAGCATTATTGATGTTTCCTTTTTGGTGAGGAAATGATGTGCAGTGATTGTTACATTTTATATTTTAACATTTATTCCTGAACATACAAATGATTTTTACAATTACATTCTATAACTATTTATATGTTTTAATAAATTTATGCAAGTTGTAAGGAAATTGCTTCTTAGCATTCTTCTTAACTTTGAGTATAGTATAGTCTTACGCAAGGAAATAGCCAAGCTAAAGGAACTTAGTCAATTGAAGTTTCATATATATAGAGACAATTTCTTTTTGCTTTTTTCATTTCTGGCAATTTTATTTAGACCTACAGTATTAAAACTGGACTCGTGTACTAGGAATATCATTTCTTCAGCAGAATTATTCCATGGAATTCAAAGAAAATCGTTTTTTAAAGTTCGCATGATGCAACTTCCTGGATGGCTGTGTAGGCTGTTTGTCAACATGTGAATCACACGTGCATTTCGGGGT
This sequence comes from Saccostrea glomerata, assembly GCA_003671525.1. Taxonomy (NCBI): domain Eukaryota; kingdom Metazoa; phylum Mollusca; class Bivalvia; order Ostreida; family Ostreidae; genus Saccostrea; species Saccostrea glomerata. The sequence goes on along the minus strand of PRKT01000526.1, from coordinate 313,350 downwards.
AGGTAAGTTTACTGTCCATTTTCTTTTATAAAAAACACATAAGGCATATTTTTTTGGATCTCACATTTTTTTTTAGCATTCATCTCTATCTTCTCTTTCATGAATTTTCTGCTGAGAGTCTCATAAATTAAATTATCTACTTCAAGCTATATAGTAATATACTGTGAAATTATTTTCTTGTGTGAGACCTCAAGAGGGACAGGTAACTCTCATTTACACTAGCATTTCTCTGATTTCAGGAGTTGTCTAACCTTGAAAAGATCAATAATGGCGGTTAAACAATGTGGCAAGCAGTCTGGTCACCAAAGGAAGGTTTCGACACCCGTATACCCAGATTTATGCCAATTAACTCTGTAACCTTGGTTGTGTTCATCACACACGTAAGAAAAACAAGATTTTTTTTACTTTTAAGGAGCTTAATAATACAGAATATAACATTTCTACATGTACAGACTCTCTCGTATAAGAAAATGTCACATTTTACATATACAATAATACATTATTCACATTTTTTCCCCATTAACACAGTTGAAAATAATCAATGCATAATGAACCATAAAAAAATCTTCTGAACTACATGCTTTAATATATAGTATATCTAAATAAATAGATAGTGTACACAAGATGATATGATCATTACGCATGCATTCATGTGCGCATTCGTGCAATGCTAAAATTTCAATATAATTCAATTCTTCTCGGAAAAAACGTTGTTAAAGTCAAACATGCACAGATGTTCTCTTATTAGATAATGCTTACAGGGAATATGGCAACATAAGGGAGTTGGGGAGCTTTTGGGGAACATCTGTAACTGTTCTCGTCACAACTAGTACTGGTTATTTATTGTTTTTTATTAAAGGTTTTCTTTTCACATAGAGTTACTTTATAAAAAAAATATTATCAAAGATCTGCATTTCTTGTCCAGCATATTTCATGTTCTTATTCTGCTTATCTTCCTTGTAGATGTGCACTGGCTCCGCATCTAGGACCTGCAGCATGGCAAGACACCAACACATACCAGGAGGCTTTCATATTCCGACTCTGTTTGGCCTCTCCATCATCAACCTCCAAGAAGGGTAAGCGGCAATCTCACTGGAAGGCTGTTATCGATGCCTACAACAGAATTCGGGAGATGATATTCAGCCATGGAAAAATCATGGCAGAAACCAACATATAGCTGCCAGATGTTAATCAAAAAAACTTTTACAGCATGGTATGTCAACTCATATTTCATTATTTCCAATTCTGTTCAGAGCTGATAATAACCACAGTAAATATCTTACCCTATATCCATAAATGATTGAAACTCAATTTATTTTTATTATTTTGAAAGTTCAGTGCCAGAGGCGAGAAAAGGAATATGTGGAGCAGGGCATCAAAATTCAAGGAGGTTCAGCTGTTGCAGCCCAGAGTTTACCTTCCCCGCTGCAGAAATTAGACGCCCTTCAATCCGGTACCACTGAGCCTCATGGCTTCACGGTGATGGAGAGCACAGTGCGAAAGAGTAAGAAAGGAAGACGCCGGATCTTTCCTGTACAGGCTAACATCTTACCTGTCAAAGAACCAGTGCTGTATCTGCCACCATTACCAGCATCCTTGATTAACAGAAATACACCTCCAACCTTTTCACCTGAACTTCCTTATTCTACCATACATTACCACAAAAAGAACTTTCAAGCTTCTCAAGCGGGGGAATTTAAGCACCAATACACCAGGCGGGCCACAGTTACATCATGTGGGAAATGTGTGGGGAGGATAACAGTGGAGGAGGACACCAGCAGTACTACGGTAACATCTACTGCCCAAACAAAGCTGGTGTGCCATATCAGGAATAGAGGGAGGCTTTAAAAAGCAGGGGATATGAAAAAAGAAAATGCTGCCTACTTTTGTCACTGATAAAAGTAGAAAGTCCAAAGCCCTTAAAAACAATTGGTAATCTGCATTCATATGTTATGCTTTTCTTACTATTTCTTTAGTAAAGGATAGGGAAGGTTTTTTTCTTAATTTTTCTGTATATGAATGTTTTACTTATTTGTTACATAACATTCCCATGGTGCAATGGTAGCACAATTGTCCCTGAGGACAAGAGATCTAGGTTCAAATCCTGGTGGGTTTTAATAAAGTAACAAGAGTAAAACATTTTAATTTGAAAAAGGAAATAAAATTGATGTAATGATGACATTTATATGTCATGAAAATGCTGTTACATTTAAAACTAATGGTTTTGGCATAATTTGTTAAAAATATTCATTATTAAAGAGAATATTCAATCAAAAAATATAAAATATGAGTAAAGAAAATAGTTTTACCTTATTTATCATTGCATCCCCCTTTTATTTATTTTATTTTGTGGAAGTTTCAAAAACTGAAGAATTCCCCCACCTCATAGCTTAGTGTAGGTTTCTCCTCAGTTTAGCATACATAATATTATATGAGGTAGTATTTTATTTAGCAAGTAACTTTTTCTTTCCATGAGATTTTAACAGATATAAAAGACAAAATTTGGCAATAAATAGACGATTCAAAGAACTCTTAAAGGTCTTACATAAGGAAACAACCTTTCAAAATTAACTTTAATCAAGTAAAGTTCTATATACCTTGAGACAATATCTTTTTCTTTTCTTCATTTTGGGCCACTTTTCCTAGGTATACAATTTCAATTTTAAACTCAGGTACTAGGGATATCATATCTTTAGCAGAATTGTGCAACTGAATTAAAGGAAACTCTTCTTTAGGTGCACTTGAGAAAAATTCCTGGATGGTGCGTAGACTGTTTGTCAACATCTGAAACCCACGTGTATTTAGGGGTAGGTGTCACCTTACTCGCAATTCCCTTTCTTAAAAGCCGCATAAGGGGTATTTATTATGATCTAAAATTTCTGTTGAAGCATTAATCTTTATTTTCTATTTCATGAATTATCGACTGATATTGTAGTTAATTTATTAATTTAATTACATTTATATAGTAACATATCATGAAATTTTTTCATTGTGTGAGACCTCAAAGGGGGTGAAAATGCGTTATTGCGAATAATTAGTAAATGCGTTGATTTGCATTAGAAATAGGAAATGGTAATGCTTTTTAATGACTGACTGTGGTAAAAGAGGTTAAGACAGCTCTCATTAAAAACATGAGTCTATATATCTTTATGAAACTTCATATGTAGATACATATTGACAAGTGATATGCTACTGCATTAACATTTCTGACCTTGACCCTTCCTTTGACCTTCAGCTCACATTTTCCTACATCAATGTCAAACTAAATATGCTGATACATACTGATGTAAGGAATCCAATTGCATCCAATTCTTTGACCTTGACCTTCACTTTGACCTTGACCTCAATTACATAACAATGTGTTAAATTCATATTTCCATAAATATTTCCTTATAGATATTTTTTTCCAACCTCATATGGGGATACATTTCGATGAGAGATATGCAATTGCATCAGCTTTTTGCACCTTCATCGTTTCCTTAAACTTTGACTTCAATTTTCTACATCACTGTAATATTATATATTTAGTCTGATACATACTGATTCAGCAATTCAACTGGATAAGCATCTTTCACATTTACGTTTCATTTGGTGTTGACCTCACTCCTATCGAATTGTGCTTTAGTCAGTTTTCAATCAGAATTCCTGATATTTTAAACAAACCTGATATGTTCATACATATTGAACAGAGATATATGCAACTGCATCAAGTTTTCTTTACCTTGCCCTTTGCTTTGACATTGACCTCAATTCCCATACATTAGTGTCAGACTTCATATGCAATTGCATTTCTCATGTAAAAATTTCAACTGCAACAAAATTTTGACCTTGACCTTTCATTTGACCTTGACCTCATTCCCATCATAATGTTTTTTAATGTCACTTTTAAAGATACCATTAATCATATTTCAGGCGGATACATACTGATGACAGCTTTTCATATTCAATGGATCATAGCTGACTGGTATTTCAATTCTTAATCATTCTATTGCCTGAATTCCTAAGTTACATTTTGAACCTATAAATACATATATTTATACAAAAATTTCAATTCCAGTTAAAATTTACATTTTAAACACGTGGTTTCACTTTCAACAATCCTTTAATCAACAATTAGGTGCATTCTGGATTAATTAAGTCAGTGACAATTTTCAGTTTTTAACCTGTACCCCAAAACCCTATCTCAATAACATTCAGTGTTAACCTTTAACATATATATACCAAAAAACTTGAGATTTATATGTATTCCAGAAAAATAGGGACCAATCAGGATTAGCATCATCTTCAAATCAATTAAGTGGCCCTTGCTCTTTTGAGACACATTCTTGCTAATAACCGTGTATTGCTGAAATTTAAAAGCAAGGTTTATTTAGTTCAATCAAGACGTTTACTATTTTGTTGATATTTTCTAAATGCATAACTTATCTATTTATTTAAGTTGCAATTTTCACTTTTCAACCACAGGTTTCAGAAAATAATATCACTTTTAAGGATATCTTCCAAAGAATAAATGTCAATAAAATCAAAGAATATCGAGTTCTTCCTTGTAGAACTTAACTGTATAAGTATCGAAAAAATATATTCAAGTTGGTACAAATTTAGGACACCACATGGGGTCGCAAAATGTAGACATCAATGACGTCATTCTTCTGAGGTTGCGACTTCATTTTTCAACTAACTTAGTATCCCAAAACTTTGATACAGGATATCTTTCGTTAAGTGTTTACATACTAAAACTTGTTTCAATTCACATAAAATTCACAAAATAATTAATATTCATTTCACAATTTTTAACCCTTGGGTTATTGTTTACAATCCATTTTCTGCTATTTTTTCTTACAAGTCATTTCATATTTAAAATCACAGAAAATAAACCTACATTGAATGTGAATCACCCGGAACGCAATTTTACCTCGTCTCCGAACATAACCGTCTTTTGGGACACTTGAGCAGCTTCTACTGAGACCTCCTCGGCAACGTGCAGGTTGTCGAGATCTGACCACGTTAACTTGTCCAATCCCTGTTTCAAAGTTTTTAAGACTTTTGTACATTTACCGCATGTTTAGTCATTTATATCTTTAGAAGGAGAACGCAGTTTTGCCAACTCTTTGCAGCTACCAAGAGTCCCTTTTGTGTTGTCTCACTGACTTAAATGGAGGGTGTAAATTGCATGCCATTCTTGAAATCTGGGAGGTTCAAAGTGGTCAAAAATTCTCAATTTGTCAATTTCTAAGCACAATCTGCGGTGTGAAGAAGAAGCCATTTTTCTCCCTTTTCCTGACACCTAGGTTTGATGACTCTGACGTAATCGTGTTGCTCGTTTTCCTAGCTTTCCAACGACACCAAACTCGTCTCCATCCGATAATAAATAAGATAGTTATGAGCTTTGGAAAATTCCAGTTTTTCCTTTACTTTTGCATGTATCCGTGATTTTCACTTTCCACTTTCATTTTATTTGACCTATATAGTTCATGACCTAGATAGTTCATCTTCGCTTTTAGCCCTATCCCTAACCCTAACCCTAACCCTAATCCTAACCCTTACCCCTAACCCTAACCCTAATTAACCCTAACCCTAACCCCCACTAACTCTAACCCCCATAAACCCTAACCCCCGTTAACACTAACACGTATCCCTGATTTTAACCCCTGCAAACACTTACTTTTCGTTTTTTGCTCATAACTTTTGACTAACTTCTCCGATCTCAACGTTCTTGGTGTTGTTGGAAAGGTTTGGACAAGTTCTTTACGCTGGCGTTGCGATATTGTCGTTCCAGAGAGCAGAAAGTCGAATAACAAGCAATATTCTCAAAGGCTTTCAAACGGCAGAAAATCTTTTTCTTGGGCTTGGGCTTGTCAGAGAGCTCTTGACAAGGTCTATCGAATGCTGTAAAGTGCAGAAAGATCAACCAGGCTTTTTAGAGCAAATATTGCATAGGTGTGACCATGCATCTTACGCCGACATATTTGAACTCTCGCAACTTTTCTCCTTTTTTACCTTTAACTACCATCCTCGGATGGTGGACAAAACTTGCCGAGAGCTTCTTAATGACATCAAGACTTTGAAAATTGCTCCAAAACTAAGAGAGATACGGACCTTTCAAATTGGCGTCTTTTTGCCACCCCTTTGGAGCAGTTTTTGGGCATTTTAGCAAGAGAGGTTCAGGTCAGGGTATCGACGCCAACGAAACCTTTCATGAAAGGACAAGTTCCCTTTTGTCCCAATTTTTCGACTACTGAGGACCTCGCCTTCCGGTCCTACCGGATTTACGGCACCTTTTCTTGAAATGCGCATAGGTAACACGCCCTTGGGACTAGCAGGCTGAGCTTTGGTATGTGGATTCCTTAAAGTCTTCCTCATCTTTAATGTACGAGTTTAGGGCCACTATCTTGCACCGTTTAAGTGCCATTGCCCGGAGAAAGAACTTAACGCGGAACGCATTTTTACCTCGTCTTCGAGCATAACCGTTTTTTGGGGCACTTGAGCAGCTTCTAGTGAGATCTCTTCGGCAACGTGCAGGTTGTCGAAATCTGACCACTTTAACTTGTCCAATTTCCTGTTTGAAAGTTTTTAAGACTTTTGTACATTTTTCGTATGTTTAGTCTTTCATATCTTTAGAAGGAGAAGGCAGTTTGGCCAACTCTTTGCAGTTACCAAGAGTCCCTTTTAGGGTGTCCCACTGACATAAGTGTGATGTGTCCATTGCAAACCCTTCTTGAGATCTGGGAGGTTGCAAATGGTCAAAAATTCTCAATTTGTCAATTTCTAAACACAATCGTAGGTGTAAATAGGAGACAAATTTTCTACCTTTTCCTGACACCATGATTCTGTGACCTAATTGTATTGTTCATTTCCTTAGCTTTCCAACGACACCAAACTCGTCTTCATCCGATAATGAATAAGAAAGTTATGAGCTTTGGAAAATTCCACTTTTTCTTTTGCTTTTGTCCTATCTGTGACTTTCACTTTTCACTTTCATTTTCTTTGATCTTCTGCCGGCATGACCTAATTCCGGCATGTTCGCTTTTAGCCTTATCCCTAACCCTAACCCTAACCCCTGATCTTATGACTCCATTATAGTAGAAAACTTTTTTATTTGCCTATATATACATTTTTTGTTAACTTTGTTTATGTCTGTTTGTATGTTCACGGAAACTTTAACCTTGCCCATAAGTTTTAAGTGGATTGGGCTATACACATGGCTTCCATATTCCATAGGTAAATTTCTTTTGGCAAAACCTTTTAATGGGTACCACCAATTTTGACCTCTTGATCTTTGACCCACTTTTACAAGAAAAATATCTTAAACGTGGCCTAAGTTTTGAACAGTTAGTGCTAGGACTTTCAAGCTTAACATGTGTAATCATTGTGAACTTTCAAGAGGTATAAATATTTTTGACCTTGACCTAGAGTTGAACCCTATTTAACTTTAAGCTTGGCAATAACTTTTGAACAAGTGAGGAAGTACTGGGGATTTTTTTCTTATTTCACATGTGTATTCCTTGTGACAAGACTTTCCCTTTGATACCAACAATTTTGACCATTTGACCTTGGAATTTGACTTGCATTTGAGAAACTTCAACCTTTGCCAAAAACTGCCATAACAGTTGCTGTCACAACAAACAAACAAACAAATTACAAAAAAACCCACAGTATACAATAACATATTTTATATTCAACAGATAAACTTCTGATCATATCTCTATTTCTCCCTTGAATCAAACATGGTGCCATCAATAATTTGAAAATAATTCTTATTAGAGTTGAAAAGGTTGTGCTTATTAAAATATACTAAGCTCTGCGGATGAATTAGATATACCAGTTTAACTTTATTTTGCTACCCAAAACACATTGATTAACTATTTACAAGCATACTGTTTTCTGAAATGAACTGTCATCCATCTGTTTGTCTGCAAACTTTTCACATTTTTGACTTCTTAAGAACCACTGGGCCAATTTCAACCAATTTACATGTAAATATCCATCATAAATCTTCTTCTCAAGAACAAGAACAAGGTAGGGGGCATTAAATCTCATTTGTTTGTCAGTCTGTCCATCTGTCACAAAAAATTTAACCTTGGTCATCATGGTCATATATTTTGAATGAGAAGAGACAGGACTTTTAAATTAAACATGTGTATTAGTATTTAACTGGGACAATACCCTTCTAAATACACTATGATTTTTATTACCCATGACTTTGAAGTTTGACATACTGTTATAAACAAATTGATTGTTTTAAGGGGGCCGACTATAGTTTCCATTGCGCAATATTTCGCGCATCATAGTAAAAGGAAGCATATTTACTGTTTTAATGCAACTTTTTTCGCTTAATTATTGAAATTAAACAAAATTAAGAAATTATAGGTATAAAAATGTAATTACAATTTGATATAACTGATTTTTAAACCGATTTTGCAATTGATAGGTAGGTTGACGTCGATGCAGTGTGTTTTTGACGTTATGATAATCTGTAGCTCTTAAAGAAAGAGGTAATAAAAATATTATTAAAGAAAAAGTAATTAACATAGGCTCTTGAAATTAAAAAAAAGAAATTTGAGAATATCTCCAATATTTTATTATGTTTTCATGTGAATCCATTGTGTATGTCAATTTTTGTAATACTCTTTAAAAATGGTGAAATTTTCTAATTTTTTGCATTTTGAAATGCCCCTTCTGGTAACAAGACGGTAGAATTTTGTGTTTCTTACATCTATTGTATAATATAGTATTACTCATCAAATATTTCAATTTGAACAAAATTGCTATTATAGTATTTGTCTAATTTGCTTTGAAGTGCTAAAAATCGGCATTTTCCTTTATAATCCTATAGTAAATGTACCTGTATTTTAAGACGGTCCCTCAAAAATACCTGGACGGTAGATTTCCCCCAAACTTTGCATGTACACTGAAGTTAATGTAAGTTATAGATGGTATAAAAATGAAGAGTTTCGCTATTGTAGTTTTCACACAATAAAACTATAGTCGGCCCCCTTAAATTGATCATTTTGAAAGATAAATGAAAGGGCATTCATATTATACATGCATGTATATTACCTGTGATAAGACCATGACTTTTATACTCTGTGACCATCACCCTGAAGTTTAACTTACTTTTCAATAATGTTGTATTTCCTTTTTATTGAGAAGAGATACGACTTTCACATTTCAAGTATACATTACCCATAACAGGATGTTTCCCAATATGCTATGATTTTTTACCCCTTGACCTTGATGTTTTACCAAAATTTTAAAAGAGTGAACTCTCCCAAAAAAGGATTATGCCACTGTGTTAAATGAAATAGGAGTTTAGGGAAGACTCTTTTTGCATTTTGCATTTTGTTTTTTTGCATAAATAGCGTCATTTTCGACCCTCATTTGACCTTTCGGGGAGAAATCAAAATTCCGAAATCTTACTACACATCTTCATGACCCAACCAACCATCTCCCAAAAGCTGATTAGGCTGCTGAATAAAATGTAAGAGGAGTTCAGGGAAGATTGGGCTTTTTGCAAAAAAAGTAATTTTTCGACCCCCATTTGACCCCCTGGGGCAAAATCAAAACTCCGAAACCTTACTGCACATCTGCATGACACCACCAACCATCTCCCAAAAGTTGATTAGGCTGCTGAGTGAAATGTAAGAGGAGTTCAGGGAAGAAGGGGCTTTTTGCATAAAAAACGTCATTTTCGACCCCCATTTGACCCCCTGGGGCAAAATCAAAATTCCAAAGCTTTACTGCACATCTACATGGCACAACCATCTCCCAGAAGCTGATTAGGCTGCTGAGTAAAATGTAAGAGGAGTTCAGGGAAGAAGGTGTTTTTTGCATAAAAAACGTCATTTTTCGACCTCCATTTGACCCCAGGGCAAAATCACAATTCCAAAACCTAACTGCACATCTACATGACACCACCAACCAACTCCCAAAAGATGATTAAGCTAATGTGTATAATGTAAGAGGAGTTCAGGGAAGAAAAGTGTGACATACGGACGGACGGACATGAGTAACAACAATACATCCGAACTTTCTTTAGAAAGTGCGGGTATAAACATCATTTTTCAGCCCCCATTTGATCCCCCAGACCAAAATAAAAATTCCGAAACGTTACTGCACATCTACATGACACCACCAACCATCTCCCAAAAGATGAATAAGCTACTGTGTAAAATGTAGTTTAAGTTCATGGAAGAAAAGTGTGACAGACGGACGGACAGACGGACAGAGGGACGGACATGAGTAACAACAATATACACGAACATTCTTTAGAATTTGCGGGCATAAAAAGGAGTCTTTTGTTGTTTTTAAAGCTCATTTAAACTAAGAAATCAGGTATTTTTGTGATCTAATCAAAATTCTTGTATTATTTAATTCAAGTAAGGATCAGCTTAATTTCCATGAATTTCTAAGAATGGGAGAAGGATTGTTAAAACTATGGACCTAGTGCAATTTCGATCGAAAAACATTATTTTTTGTTTCTTTGAAAGTTTTCTAAAAACTGAAAGCCTTTTATGTTTTAATTATTTATAAATACGCGCAAAGGACATTTGGTATTATAGGAATTCTGGAAATGATTCAAATAAAAATTTGCCTGACGTATGTACAAATTTCATTCTGAATTTTCCTCTGTTCTTACATGTTTGTCTATTTAGCAAGCTTTGCAAGCGGTCGCTTGCTGCGTTCCCTATGCAGGATAAGGTTAAAGTAGTGAAGGTGCAAGGATGTGCATGTCAATCAAACGCGTCTAGAAGTAAGAAAATTTAAGAACACCCAGAAAAAAAAAACCTTCCAGAAAAAAAAATTATTTTCATATGTAATCCTTTAGCAAGAAGGATAAGGAGATAAGGAGCAGTGTTCAATATCAAAGTCCATAAAGAAATATAAAAAGGAGTAGATCAAACCCGGACCTCCGAAACATCAGAGGTGGGAACAGGTGCCATGGAGAAGTGAACATCCTCTGCTGACCGGTCACACCCGCCGTGCACTCCGTGTTATGATCCGAAAATAACGGAAAATCCGTCGTCAAATCAGTGTATAAATAATGGACTAACAATTAGTTTGAAAATTTTAGTCACCATTTGTCTCAATGATAATTTGTATTTGCTGATAAGTTCATTGTATCGATGATAGAATTTACGAAAGGATGACTTTAAAAGAGACCGTTGGTATTCTTGTTTAATGTTAATTGTTTGTCAATAATTTATCACGTTTTAGAAATTGTTCATACATAGAGCATGCTCTTGCATATCGAACCACTGAGATATACACACAACGTATGCAGGCGATGAAGGTATATTGCTACAAAAGTAAGGGAAGTTGACGATAGAAAAGTTAAAAACATCATGTTTATCATTTAGCTTGGTAGTAAAATTACCATTAACTCTTTTTCAAGTAAGATATCAAACAAATGTGGCAGACTTTGTGTAATCTTTTAAGATATTCATGAAATTATACAGTGAATTTGAGAAATGTTTACAACAAGCCTGTGTCTAAGTACCTTTAAGTAGCCATTTTGTAAGTTTTATTTTCAATACAATGGCCTTATAAGGAAATATAAATTGTTTATAATTCAAATACTGATTGACGTTTTTCATACTGATTGTTAAAACATTTAATTCATTGAATTGTAAACGGATTTTCCCGTTACTTTCCGATCATGACTTTGAGCAAACGGCGGTTGTGACCGGTCGGCATGTGATGCTTACCCTTTCAAAGCATCATATCAAACCTCTGATGTTTTAGGTGTTTCTGTTTGCTCTGCTTCTGATTTTGAGTTAGGGTTAGAGGACTTTCCATCTTGCCAACTGTACATTTTGTCCATATATTCCGAATTGACATTGTCTTTAAATGTTTCCTTTCTAGATGCAGTGTGATAAAAGAAACTTGCAATTTTAAAGAGCTATATATATAAAAAGACTCCAACGACCCCTTTAAATGAATGTCTGGATTATTCCTTTATATATAGCTCTAATTTGCAAGGCTATACATATGAGTTTCATTGGTAATTTTTAATTTTATGAAAATGCCATCAATTTAGACATATAGCATCATGATACATATGGATATAACGAAGAGCATTCAAGATCAGATGTTCTTAAAACATTTCAAAACAGGAGAAAAAAACACGGAACACCCCTTCCCCCCAAATAAATCGGAGGTGGGATCAGGTTCCATACAGGATTGAGCATTCCCTACCGACCAGTTTCACCCGCTGTTTTTCCTTGTCAATGAGAGGAAAATAACGGAAAAATCCGTCGTCAATTCTGTCCAATAGGCATGATTAATGGACTAACAAGTAGTAATAAAAACGTCAGTCAACGCTTGGCTCGGTGAAAAATTGTATTTGCTGACAATGTCATTCTATCAACCATTGAACTCACGAAATTATGACTTTAATCAAGTCTTATGGTATTCTTGTTTCATCTTCTTAATTGTTTGTCAATAAATTACCTTTAAACTTCCTCTAAAAATTGTTCATAATTAGTGCATGCTCTTGCGTTTCGAATCAATGAGATATATAAACTCCATATGCAGGTGATAAAGTTGTAGTCATCTTTTTTTTTAGAGCTTGGTTGTTAGATTACTATTAACGTCTTTTTCGAGTAAAATATCCAAATTTGAAACATGTGTCAGACATATGATCTCAACATTACACCCAGATGAAAAAGAAAGAAAATCTATGGGAATCACTGAATCAAAAATTTGTTTAATAGAAAAAATAATTACTGAAGACCACATAAAATGTATAATAGCATCAATATTACTATTATGTATCACTACACAATTATAAAGAAACTTGTATTACCACTTATATGACATTTTCATAATTCATTTACATTAATGATAATTTAACAACATTGTACATTTGTAATCCTTTTTAATAAAGCTTCTTTATATTTGAATGGTCAATTTATTGCAATTCTAAATGTCAAATACATATTGTATTATCAATAAATTTTACAATATGCCCACAAAGCTACTTGTCCATCATGTATTACAAATTGGGGCCCCGAGGCTTAAAGGTTACCTGAGTATCGTGTATAAAACTTTGCAACAATTGAAATTGGTTCTTGTTTTAAGCCAGAGAAAATGAAATTCACAATTGTGAAAGAAGCAACATTGTTTGTCATAATTATACACTCTGCATGCTTACTCTGGTTGCCTAGAGGTAATGGAAATGCATTTTTTATGACTAGTTATGCACCACTGACCCTTGGGCAACACATTTCCAAAATTTGAAAGTTTTATCATAAATTTTGTTTCATCATAAATGGTTGATTAATACCAAAGAGCAAATTTCAAAGCATTAATTCAATTTCAGACAATGTAGCCCCCCACCACTTGACTAAAGGGGCCCTGAAATTAACCAGTTTGGAAGAGGCACTTTTTTCATTTTGTATATAGATTATTGGAATGATACCAAAGAGCAAACGACAAGATTTCGAAAGACTTCATGCATTTTTACTTTATAATCAGAAGAACCCCGCCCTAAAACCAGAGCCTCTGAGCCAGGGGCCCTGGTATTCAAAATTTGAAAGAGACATCCTTCCTCATCACAACGATGTGCATAAATCATGGTTTAATAACCAATAGCAGAGGAGAAGATTTTTAAAGAATATATGGATTTCTTTTACAATACAAGCAATAGAGCCCCACCCTTACAATAAAACCGAACCAGGGGCCATAAAATTAATAATTTTAGAAAAGGACAGCCTGATACAATATAACTACTGTATATTCCTTATTTCTTCCGCGGGTGATCTGTTCAAAGTCAAATCGCAAATATAATAATTCGCGATTTGACGAGTGATCAAGATGTATTTGATGTACTTTTGCTATATAATCCATAGAGACCCGCCAAAACTCCAAATTCCTTAACCCAGGATTCATAAAATTTACAATCTTAAAAGAGGCATTATTGCTCAGCATTATATTACTTTGAACTTAGATTGTTTCTTAATACCCAAGAGCAAAATAAAAAAAAAAAAGAATTTATACATTTTCAAGAAATAACCAGTAGAACCCCATCCTATCACCAGATACCCTGTTCCAGGTGCCATGAAATTCACAAATTTGGAAAATGCAGCCTAATTCAACATAATTAATTACTTGATAAGTACATATAATACCAAAGAAATAATGCATTTTCACTATATAATCTATATAGCCACGCCCTACCACTAGAACCCCTGACCCAGGAGCCTTGAATTTCAAAATTTTGGTAGAGGACACAATTCCGATTACAATCATACCAAAACTTGGCTGCTTGATGACAAAAAGTGAAGAAAAAGATTTTTAAGGATTGCATTAATTTTAGTCGTTTTATCCCCACTCCTCAGGCCCAGGGGAGCAGAAACCATGAAAATCAGTTTTGTTCCCCTTCACCATTAGATGATTTATGCCAAAAATGGTTGAAATTGGTTGAGCGGTTGCAATGATAAAAGCTGAAAATATTGAAATATTACATATTGTAACATACGACGCACGCCACACGACGAGGGACGAAAACGGATATCAATAGGTCGACTAAGTTTACTCAGGTGCCTTAAAAAAACTGTATAACATATATCAATATTTCTTATGATATTCTTAAGAACTATATATCAAACCATAAGCATATCAAGTAAACAATTATGTATGATAAAAAAATCTTGAAATGGTTTCTGAAATAAAAAAGTACTCTTAAACCTTTTAATATATTTTACTTTATGCCTTCAAGTATGTTATATATACCTTTCACATTAAGGACAGAGAATGCAAACATGTTTATTCTTTGGGGAAGACTTAATATCATCTCACAGGCTAATAAAAGTGGATGATTCTTTCAATATTTTCTCCTTAGTCTCGGAAAATGAAATTGGAAAATATCAGTCGATTAATCAATAGAATTACAAATATGGACAAATCAAACATAGTAAAGGTTTACAGATGAAAACAAATTTTAGAATATGTTAGTTAGTGCTAAAAGTGTAATAAAAACTTTACAGAAATATAACAAGCCAGGTTAATTCAACGACAAAACGCAAAATGGTTAAAAATCAGAAAAAATACATATATTGATTTTGATCATTTTGCTTTTCCTCATAAAATTCACGTAGCTTGGTAGATTTTTAAAAATAATTTATTACACTAATACAAACAGATTTAAGTAAAATGACACATATAAATGCAAAAGATAAATAAAACTGAATATATCTCAAACCGCAATTTATCATACTCAATATATATCATTACTCCAGGTCCCTTTTCCATTCTATAGCAGAATATGTTTCCATGATTGTATTTCAAGATAAAGACTGGTGTTTTTTGATTAACGTCCCATACCAGTTATATAAGATTAATACATTACTTTATTATAAATTCAAGTACATAATGTATTGGTTTTATCCATCTATAAACACTTGTTATTACAATAAGTCATTCTTATCTATTCATAGAGATAATTACCTTGAATAGGCGTGAACATTTTCTTCTTAGATTTGATATTTATAAGATGTTCTACAATTAATTCTTCTCTAAGATCCTTCTCAAGTTATATAAGAATAGTGGACCTTTATAGAATAAATCTGATATAAACGTAAAAAATGATAGTGGAATGTTAGTAAATAATCTTATGCTTTTTAATTCTAGGATTGATCAGAGTTTTTAATACACGACAGTTATACAAGGTTGTTATCTTATCCTATAATGTTCTCCAGATCTAAGGTTTGAAGTTAAAGTTATTTCTAAATCTCTCTTATTTTCCAGTATTTCCCGATAAATATCTGTATTTTCGGGAAATTCACTGATATGTCCAGTGTAAAAATAGTTTTCCAAATACTCTGTTTTACGTTTCAGTCATTTAAGCGATTTTTCCGAATCTTTTTTGTAAACAAAATCTCTATTTATTTCGATTTTTTTTTCTAAATTCTATTACTCAATCATGATTTAACAAGCAAACATAAAGACAAAAGTACCATAGCCAGAAAGTTTCCTACGGTCAAAGGTGAAGAACTGGATTCCACAGTTGTTCCTATGAACGCCTCTGTGGTCTTTATTGCGTCGCTCTTTGTATCGGGGAGCGTTGTGTCGCTCTCTGTTTCTGTTTCGGGGATCGTTGTGGGCATAGTAGTCATATCGGGACAAGTCAAGTTTGCAGCTGATAGACTGGCCAACAGATTTCCTTTCAAGTTCTCAGGGGATGAGCAACGTGGGTTTCCAGATGAGCGGACACGTCCAGAATTTAGGAAATCGACCAGGCCTATCAACTCGCAATCGCAGTGGAAAGGATTATCGTTTAAGTTCCTGGATAGAATAATAAAAATATATATACAATGTATTGCATTTAAATTCGTGAATACTATTTATTTTTTTTCTTAGTTGACAATACTTTATCAATAAAAAGGATATCTACATAGTGTAATTTGCTATTTGTTTCATCTATCAATTTGAAATAAAGTATATTCGAGAGATTTGCCGAGGAAATATGCACCATTATAATCATAAAAAGCAGAGATCATATTAAAAATTCTTAAAAGCTTCACAATACCAGAAAAGGTATGTTAAATTTTAACATGTTCAACTGCAACGTATTTGTCAATCTGAATGACGGACCTCTACTTAATCGTTTTTTTGAGATAGTTCTATGGTACATTACATATATACTCTGCTCTTAATTTGTATCTGAGCATTGGACTTTAGAGCTCGTACACTGTTTGTTATCTCCTTATATTTTATTGAATGTATTTACTCGTTTCGTCTTTCAGGTAAATCAAGAATTACATGTATGATACCGTTCCTTATTCAGGTTAACGTTCAAACCAACATTTTAATTGAAAATCCAGAAGAAAATTCTTTTTGGTCTTGAACATTTTTGAATCTAAATGCACCATATACAAGTAATATATTGGTAGATTGAGACTTAAAAAGAATTACCCAAGTTGGTTATATGGAAAAGTAGTTTTATTTCATAAACATATTAGATAAGAGATGACATCGATGAAGAAAGTTTAGACGGAATATGTATTTAGAAATTGCATAAAATCATACAGTGTCAAAATTCCTTGGAAAAATTTATTATTAGAATAAATTGAAATCTGGTTGACCGTGTTTAAGAAAGAGAGGAATGGTTCAAAGACTTTAATTTCGACAAGCTTATTATCCTTAGTTGCGGCACTGACGGGACAAGAAAAGTTACAATCAGAAGTAGCGAATATACGACAGTTCTAAACAAGTTTATAATTTCTGTGTGTGTGCTCGATGGAGGAAAAATCAACACATTTTGAAAAACATATTCAGCCTATATTCAATCAATTAGACAAAAAGAAAATATGAGTTAATTGAAAATAGTAATATGAAAACTAAATTATACAAATTTAGAAAAAAAATAATAAATTTGTATAATTAAAAATATATAAAAAAAAAATATATGAAATATTTATAACCGCAATCGACACAATTTTTAAAATGCATTATTTTAAAATGTTATAAGTAAGATAATAAACCTTCGGTGTCAGAGAACGATTCATCTGAGGAGATTTCCTCAATAACCATTAAAAATACAACACAAAATCACCATTAAGAATGCAACACACATTCACCAGAAAGGAATAAGCACACAATCACCAATTAAAATACAACACACAATCACCAGTAAGGATACAACACACAATCACCAGTAGGAATGCAACACACAATCACCAGTAAGGATATAACACACAATACCAGTAAAGATAAAACACACAATCACCAGTAAGGATACCACGCAAAATCTCCAGGAGTGATTCAACACAATCACCAGTAAGGATAGAACACACAATCGCCAGTAAGGATACAACACATTCACCAGTTAGGGTACAACACACAATTCCTATAAGGGTACAACACACAATCACCAGTAAGGATACAACACACAATCACCAGTAAGGATACAACACACAATCACCAGTAAGGATACACCACAAAATCACCAGTAAGGATACAACACACTATACCAGTAAGGATACAACACAAAATCACCAGTAAGAATACCACACACAACACCAGTAAGTGTACAACACACAATCACAAGTAAGGATACAACACCACTAAGGATAAAACAAACAATCACAGTAAGGATACAACACACAATCACCAGTAAGGATACAACACACAATCACCAGTAAGTATACAACACAAAATCACCAATAAAAATACAACACACAATCACCAGTAAGGATATAACACACAATACCAGTAAGGATATAACACACAATCACCAGTAAGGATACAACACACAATCGCCAGTAAGAATACAACATATTCACCAGTTAGGGTACAACTCACAATCACCAGTAAGGATATAACATACATTCATGCGTTCGGATTGAACACACAATCACCAGGAAGGATACAACAAACAATACCAGTAAGGATACAACACACAATACCAGGAAGGATACAACACACAATACCAGGAAGGATACAACACACAATCACCAGTAAGGATACAACACACAATCACCAGCAAGGATACAACACACAATACCAGTAAGGATACAACACACAATCACCAGTAAAGATACAACACACAATCACCAGTAAGGATATAACACACAATCATCAGCAAGGATACACACACAATCACCAGCAAGGATACAACACACAATCACAAGAAATGATAAAACAAACAATCACCAGCAAGGATACAACAAACAATCATCAGTAAGGATACAACAAAAAATCATCAGAAAGGATACAACAAACAATCACCAGTAAGGATACAACACACAATCACTAATAAGGATACAACACACAATTACCGGTAAGGATTCAACACACAATCACCAGTTAGGATAAAACACACAATCACTAGTAAGGATACTACGCAAAATCCCCAGTAGGGATACAAAACAATCACCAGTAAGGATAGAACATACAATCGCCAGTAAGGATACAACACATTCACCAGGAAGGGTACAACACACAATTCCTGTAAGGGTACAACACACAATCACCAGTTAGGATAAAACATACAATCACCAGTTAAGATATAACACACAATCACCAGTAAGGATACAACACACAATCACCAGTAAGGATACAACAAACAATACCAGTAAGGATACAACACACAATCACCAGTAAGAATACAACACATAATCACCAGTAAGGATACAACACACAATCACCAGTAAGGATATAACACACAATCACCAATAAAAATACAACACACAATCACCAGTAAGAATGCAACACACAATCACCAGTAAGGATACAACACACAACCGCCAGTAAGGATACAACATATTCACCAGTTAGGGTACAACTCACAATCACCAGTAAGGATAAAACATATATTCACGCGTTCGGTTTGAACACACAATCACCAGTAAGGATACAACAAACAATAGCAGTAAGGATACAACACACAATACCAGGAAGGATACAACACACTATACCAGTAAGGATACAACACACTATACCAGTAAGGATACAACATGCAATCACCAGTAAGGATAAAACACACAATCACCAGTAAGGATACAACACACTATACCAGTAAGGATAAAGCACACTATAGCAGTAAGGATACAACATACAATCACCAGTAAGGATACAACACACAATCACAAGTAATGATACAACAAACAATCACCAGAAAGGATACAACAAACAATCACCAGTAAGGATACAACACACAATTACCGGTAAGGATACAGCACATTCACCAGTAAGGATACAACAAACAATGCCGGCAAGGATAC
Source organism: Saccostrea glomerata (assembly GCA_003671525.1). NCBI lineage: Eukaryota > Metazoa > Mollusca > Bivalvia > Ostreida > Ostreidae > Saccostrea > Saccostrea glomerata. Next base: position 293,626 of record PRKT01000526.1, on the reverse strand, counting down.
AACAAACAATCACAAGTAAGGATACAACATACAACACCAGTAAGGATAAAACACACAATCAACAATTAGGATTCAACACACAATCACCAGTAAGGATAAAAAAAACAATACCAGTAAGGATACAACACACAATACCAGGAAGGATACAACACACAATACCAGTAAGGATACAACACACAACACCAGTAAGGATACAACACACAATCACAAGTAAGGATAAAACACACTATACCAGTAAGAATACAACACACAATACCAGTAAGGATACAACACACAGTAACCAGTAAGGATACAACATACAATCACCAGTAAGGATACAACACAAAATACCAGTAAGGATACAACACAATATACCAGTAAGGATACAACACACAATACCAGTAAGGATACAACACAATATACCAGTAAGAATACAAGACACAATACCAGTAAGAATACAACACACAATCACCAGTAAGAATACAACACACAATCACCAGTAAGGATACAACACACAGTCACCTGTAAGGATACAACATACAATCACCAGTAAGGATACAACACACAATCACCAGTAAGAATACAACACACAATCACCAGTAAGGATACAACACACAACCACTAGTAAGGATACCACGCAAAATCCCCAGTAGGGATACAACACACAATTACTGGTAAGGATACAAAACATTCACCAGTAAGGGTAAAACAAACAATTCCTGTAAGGGTACAACACACAATCACCAGTTAGGATAAAACATACAATCACCAGTTAAGATACAACACACAATCACCTGTAAGGATATAACACACAATCACCAGTAAGGATACAACACACAATACCAGTTAGGATGCATCACACAATCACCAGTAAGGATACAACACACAATCACCAGTAAGGATACAACACACAATCACCAGTAAGAATACATCAAACAATAACCAGAAAGGATGCAACAAAAAATCACCAGTAAGGATACAACACACAAACACCAGTAAAGATACAACACACAATTACTGGTAAGGATACAAAACATACCCAGTAAGGGTAAAACAAACAATTCCTGGTAGGGTACAACACACAATCACCAGTTAGGATAAAACATACAATCACCAGTTAAGATACAACACACAATCACCAGTAAGGATATAACACACAATCACCAGTAAGGATACAAAACACAATACCAGTAAGGATGCAACACACAATCACCAGTAAGGATACAGCACACAATCACCAGTAAGGATAAAATGCTTAATACCAGTAAGGATACAACATACAATCAACAATTAGGATTCAACACACAATCACATGTAAGGATACAACACACAATCACAGTAAGGATACAACATACAATCACAAGTAAGGATATAATACACAATCACCAGTTTGGATACAACGCACAATCAACAGCAAGGATACAACACACAATCACCAATAAAAATACAACGCACAATCACCAGTAAGGATATAACACACAACCGCCAGTAAGGATACAACATATTATCCAGTTAGGGTACAACTCACAATCACCAGTAAAGATAAAACATAAATTAACCAGTAAGGATACAACAAACAATACCTGTAAGGATACAACAAACAATACCAGTAAGGATACAACACACAATACCACGAAGGATACAACACAAAATACCAGTAAGGATAAAACACACTATACTAGTAAGGATACAATATACAATCACCAGTTAGGATACAACACACAATCACAAGTAATGATTCAACAAACAATCGCCAGAAAGGATACAACAAACAATCATCAGTAAGGATACAACACACAAACACCAGTAAAGATACAACACACAATTACCAGTAAGGATACAACACACAAACACTAATAAGGATACAACACACAATTACCGGTAAGGAGTCAACACACAATCACCAGTTAGGATAAAACACACAATCACCAGTAAGGATACAATGCAAAATCCCCAGTTGGGATACAACACAATCACCAGCAAGGATAGAACGCACAATCGCCAGTAAGGATGCAACACATTCACCAGTTAGGGTACAACACACATTTCCTGTAAGGGTAAACCACACAATCATCAGTAAGGATACAACACACAATTACCAGTAAGGATACAAAACACAACACCAGTAAGGATACAACACACAATCACCGGTCAGGACACAACACACAATTACCAGCAAGGAATAAACACACAATCACAAGTAAGGATACAACACAAAATTACCAGTAAGGATACAATACACAATACCAGTGAGGATACACCACAAAATCACCAGTAAGGATTCAACACACAATCACCAGTAAGGATACAACACACATTTCAAGTAAGGATGCAATACACAATCACCGGTCAGGACAGAACACACAATTACCAGTAAGGAATAAACACACATTCACCAGTAAGGATTTAACACACAGTCACCAGTAAAGATACAACACATAATCACCAGTAAGGATACAACACACAATCACCAGTAAGGATACAACACACAATCACCAGTAAGGATACAACACACAATCACCAGTAAGGATACAACACACAATCACCAGTAAGGATACAACACACAATCACCAGTAAGGATACAACACACAATCACCAGTAAGGATACAACACACAATCACCAGTAAGGATACAACACACAATCACCAGTAAGGATACAACACACAATCACCAGTAAGGATACAACACACAATCACCAGTAAGGATACAACACACAATCACCAGTAAGGATACAACACACAATCACCAGTAAGGATACAACACACAATCACCAGTAAGGATACAACACACAATCACCAGTAAGGATACAACACACAATCACCAGTAAGGATACAACACACAATCACCAGTAAGGATACAACACACAATCACCAGTAAGGATACAACACACAATCACCAGTAAGGATACAACACACAATCACCAGTAAGGATACAACACACAATCACCAGTAAGGATACAACACACAATCACCAGTAAGGATACAACACACAATCACCAGTAAGGATACAACACACAATCACCAGTAAGGATACAACACACAATCACCAGTAAGGATACAACACACAATCACCAGTAAGGATACAACACACAATCACCAGTAAGGATACAACACACAATCACCAGTAAGGATACAACACACAATCACCAGTAAGGATACAACACACAATCACCAGTAAGGATACAACACACAATCACCAGTAAGGATACAACACACAATCACCAGTAAGGATACAACACACAATCACCAGTAAGGATACAACACACAATCACCAGTAAGGATACAACACACAATCACCAGTAAGGATACAACACACAATCACCAGTAAGGATACAACACACAATCACCAGTAAGGATACAACACACAATCACCAGTAAGGATACAACACACAATCACCAGTAAGGATACAACACACAATCACCAGTAAGGATACAACACACAATCACCAGTAAGGATACAACACACAATACCAGTAAGGATACAACACACAATCACCAGTAAGAATGCAACACACAATCACCAGTAAGGATACAACATACAATACCAGTAAGAATACAACACACAATACCAGTAAGGATATAACACACAATACCAGTAAGGATACAACACACAATCACCAGTAAGGATACAACACACAATACCAGTAAGGATACAACACACAATCACCAGTAAGAATGCAACACACAATCACCAGTAAGGATACAACATACAATACCAGTAAGAATACAACACACAATACCAGTAAGGATATAACACACAATACCAGTAAGGATACAACACACAATCACCAGTAAGGATACAACACACAATACCAGTAAGGATGCAACACACAATCACCAGTAAGGATACAACACACAATCACCAGTAAGGATACAACACACAATCACCAGTAAGAATACAACATACAATCACCAGTAAGGATATAACACACAATACCAGTAAGGATACAACACACAATCACCAGTAAGGATACAACACACAATACCAGTAAGGATGCAACACACAATCACCAGTAAGAATACAACACACAATACCAGTAAGAATACAACACACAATACCAGTAAGGATGCAACACACAATCACCAGTAAGGATACAACACACAATACCAGTAAAAATACAACACACAATCACCAGTAAGGATACAACACACAATCACCAGTAAGGATACAACAAAAAATCACCAGTAAGGATATCACACACAATACCAGTAAGGATACAACACACAATACCAGTAAGGATACAACACAATATACCAGTAAGAATACAAGACACAATACCAGTAAAGATACAACACACAATCACCAGTAAGGATACAACACACAATACCAGTAAGGATATAACATACAATCACCAGTAAGGATACAACACACAATACCAGTAAAAATACAACACACAATCACCAGTCAGGATACAACACAAAATCACCAGTAAGGATATAACACACAATACCAGTAAGGATACAACACACAATACCAGTCAGGATACAACTCACAATCACCAGTTAGGATACGGCACACAATACCAGTAAGGATATAACACACAATCACCAGTAAGGATACAACACACTATACCAGTAAGGATACAGCACACAATACCAGTTAGGATACAGCACACAATACCAGTAAGGATACAACACACAATACAAGTTAGGATACAGCACACAATACCAGTAAGGATATAACACACAATCACCAGTAAAGATACAACACACAATACCAGTTAGGATACAGCACACAATACCAGTAAGGATACAACACACAATACCAGTAAGGATACAGCACACAATACCAGTAAGGATACAACACACAATCACAGTACAACACACTATACCAGTAAGGATACAGCACACAATACCAGTTAGGATACAGCACACAATACCAGTAAGGATACAACACACAATACCAGTAAGGATACAGCACACAATACCAGTAAGGATACAACACACAATCACAGTACAACACACTATACCAGTAAGGATACAGCACACAATACCAGTTAGGATACAGCACACAATACCAGTAAGGATACAGAACACAATACCAGTTAGGATACTGCACACAATACCAGTAAGGATACAGCACACTATACCAGTTAGGATACAGCACACAATACCAGTTAGGATACAGCACACAATACCAGTTAGGATACAGCACACAATACCAGTTAGGATACAGCACACAATACCAGTAAGGATACAGCACACAATACCAGTAAGGATACAGCACACAATACCAGTAAGGATACAGCACACAATACCAGTAAGGATATAACACACAATCACCAGTAAGGATACAACACACAATACCAGTTAGGATACAGCACCCAATACCATTAAGGATATAGAACACAATCACCAGTAAGGATACAACACACAATACCAGCTAGGATACAGCACACAATACCATTTAGGATACAACACACAATCACCAGTTAGGATACAACACACAATCACCAGTTAGGATACAACACTCAATCACCAGTAAGGATACAGCACACAATACCAGTAAGGATACAACACACAATCACCAGTAAGGATATAACACACAACACCAGTAAGGATAAGAATGCAATAAACAAACACCAGTAAGGATACAACACACAATTACATTTAAGGATACAACACACAACACAAGTAAGGATACAATACACAATAACTATTTGGGATACAACACACAATCACCAGTAAGGATACAATACACAATACCAGTAAGGATACAACACACAATCACCAGTTAGGATACAACACACAATCATCAGTTAGGATACAAATCATATTTTAAAATAAGCACTTGCTATACGCATTCTGCAACATAATCTGACTTGCGCTGTGGAGAATAGAATAAATCGAACACCGACAAAAATTACTGAGGAAACATTGAAGCAGGCCATTGTATTATTTAATGCGGTATCTCAACAAATACCTTATTTGTACAGGTATGTTGTATTCTTGCGTTAATCAAAAAATTATGTAGTTGCTTACACATGCACGCAGAATATGGAGGGGTAAAATATACTTTCAACTAATAAAGTAAATATATAGACCCTCTTTTTGTGGTGCATCACGGTAAAAATTCCGTCCTGCACAGATGCTATGTGCATGTGTTGCCATTTATGAAGACATTGTTATAAGATATTGTTATAAGATAAATAGTGTGATAATAATGTTTATTTACTGGGTATAGCAATACGTAATCACATTTTGTAAGCATTCGAATAAGGAGTTTCCAACGTAAGAATGAAATCGGTTCTTTCCTTCCGAGAAAGAGTCTTTCAGGCAGCCCGAAGAAAAAAGAGCCCCTGTGTGTCGATCAGATATTTGCAGCAGCAACTAAAGGGATTTCTTTTTCCCAGAATATCTCAAGTAAGTTATGCAATAAAAATCATCTAACTAAACTGTGAAATGATAAATGGCATGAATTAGAATTTTAATTGAAACTTGAATTTTCAATCACACAGCACGCGCAATATTGTAAATACCCATTTCACTGACATACTCGAAAAAAAATTTATATGGTGTGGAAATCTTAAAAAAAAACTTACAAAGTTCGTAATGCTGTCAGGCCATTGAAGGTGCCGTTTTTTGTTGTGGTTATTCTGTTTTCCTGCAGATATCTGAAAGATCGTGAAGAATGAAAGTGAATATATATATATAGCACCCTTTTCTCTAAAAATAAATGGGACAGTTAAAACTTTAAATATAGAAAAGCGTCAGTAAAGATTGAAGGCATTGGATATTATGGTATGGAAGACTAACCCTAACCCTAACCCTGAAGACTTATATTTAAATAAATATATATTACATACAAGCTTAAAGTCTTTCTTATCTTGTTAAATCTCAGTATTAATGAATGCATGTTTATTGTGAAGGGATTATTATTCAAACCTCCACCTCCCTAAAAAGGGGAAAAAAAGTTAACGAACTTACAGTCTAATTTTGATAAATCTTTGAATGAATCATGTTGTAGTTGATAGTCTTTTTAATTATGAATTAACCGTTTAACTGATATTGTCAAATCATTGACCGAATCTATACATAGGATAACTGTTTGAAGGATTGATATTGCGAATTTGATGGAATAAGGAACTTACATTTCGTATATTTTCGTCAAATTAACGAATGCATTGTCCTCTATTGTGCTTATACTGTTATTGTGTAGATCCCTGAAAGATAGAGCAAAGAGTGAATGTCAGGTGCAAGTTTTTGTCAATTTATAATTTATAACAATTTTAGCTCATTTAAAAAAAAATATTATCATGAAACGAATAGTATTCAATATCAAATTTAAATCAAGGTTAAATTTTTTGCAGAATATATTATTTCGAACAAGTATTTCTTTGCTACTACGAAGAGTTATCACTTCTGATATTATCTACCGGTATATAACAGATTAATTTAATAGCCATTCCTGAAGTGATATATATTAAAATGTTTTTGCAATTAAAACTCGTGTATATTCAATTCTAAATGTTAGTTCCTACAAATAACAATGCAGAGGCAATTAGCTGAACAGAAATAGTCGAAGTTACAGATGTACCCTTGTGCAATGAAAATGGATTTTCCGCCTCTCTTTGTTTACAACAAAACTCGGTTATTACGAAGACATTGGGGCCAACGGAATCATTTCACTATATACGTAATTCGTTCTAACCGTATTCCTTTGGACCCAAGATGACTTCGTTATATCCGTTAATTCCTGATATCCGTGTTCGTACTGAACGAGTTTTGTTGTATTTGTTTGTTAGTGTTCAGGAACATCTAAAGGATGTATTGACGACTCCTTGAAACAGCGTCATGCATTCGACGTCTTCAAATAGTTCACATTTAAGATATATTCATATCTTTTTGTCAGTTTACATGAATCAGTCTTTCCTTGTTATACAACAGGACACTATATTTTTCCTAAGGTATGACGCAAGTTATAACTCCGATTATAGTTTTACTTTGAATATTGTACTAGAACTGCAGGCAAAACGTTCTGGTCGGTCAAACTAGCCGTTTAAGTTTTAAGTTGTACCTGTATCTTGTATTGCATATTCTGTCAAAAGATGCATGGTTAACAAAAAATGACATAGTGGAACATAACTTTAGTACAAAGAAAATGTCATAAACATTCTCCAAACGACTAAAATGTGTTGCTTTCAGCTTTTTGATAATCCACATACAGTTTATAAACAGATTTGGTAAATGACCATAGGAAGGGAACCCCCCCCCCAAAAAAAATGATAGTGAATAATATTTTAAATACTCGATAGAAAACACAGCTACTTTATGCTTGTGCTCCCTCAATTGAAAAAGTATTTTCTTTGGCTGGTTAATGATTTTTTTTCTTTCTTTTTCTTCCTTCTTTTTGTGGCAGTTTCATAAAGCTGAAAATATATGGTTGTGCCCCCCAACTTCAACTGAAATGCATTTGAGCCAGTTAAGGAAGATCTCTACACCTATGAAGCATTACTGATTTTTGTTGCATGCATTTGTTTTAAATAATAGACTCAATATCCGATAAAATAAGGTTCCAAAGCATTTGAACTTTTTTTTTTAAATATTAAGAATATTTTAATTTATTTTGTGAAAACCCCTCCTTACTATATTTTCAAAAGCCCAGTGCTTTAAATTTCTCTTCAAAGTTAATGTTATAAAATATTGAAATAATAACCAACAGAGTTAAAAATAAAATCTATATTTTTTTTTATCTCAATTTACAAAAAATAGAAAAACAGCATTTTCTTGAAAATAACCGGTTGGATTTTCTCCAATTTCTGAAAATATACATTATATCAAAGGTCAAAAACAATGAAAAAAAAATTGAAATTGAACAAAATACATCACAAAAATTAGAGTTTGAAAGATCTGCTTCAAGAGTAGGCTCAAATATCTTGGTAATGTTTTTGTATAAACTTCAAATAAACTCTACTTAAACTTGCACAAGTATTGAAAAAAGATGTCAAGCAAAGACATTGAAAGAAGTCCATATTTTATTGTTTTTAGATGGGTTTAAGCGAAAACCATCACGTTTCTAGTCAATGACAAAGACATGTATTTCGTGACATCATGGTAAACATGGTAGATGGCCAAAAAAGCGTAAAAAAAAGAAATTCCTGTAACCAAATTCTTTAAAAAGCTGCACGTTTACCATACAAACAGATGATAATCAGTGTTGATCAAACGTTTGAGTCATGCAAAATTCCTCTTACTGCTGTAACGTTTTGGTAATTTTATGAAGAGGTACGATTTCACCGGGTATAACCACACATTCGGGTGTATACAAATCGTGAACAAGTATCTACTAGTCGCTTGGAAGATGATACATATGCCTAATCTTATCAAAATTGCATTTTTGTGGGATATACTTTGCTGGAGTTTATGAAGAAAAAAACATTGACACGTAATGATGAATTAGCATATGTTTTATGCATTTTTTCCGACCTTAAAATCATATTTATTCTTATAAGTTTGTAAATATATATTTTTTAATTTAGTACAAATTGAATAAATTTACAAACAATCTTTCTAAATAAAGGATACTTATTGGGCTGATTTGATTAATGTGATACAATGCACATTCCTTTCACAATATCGCATGTTGTGTTATGCTCGATGATCTCTCGGTGTGAATTGAATCAGATCATTTGGGATCATAATGGTGTTTCAATAGACGTACGCCATGCTGTGACGTTGTAGAGATCCCCCTTAAGTGACAAAAAACCCCAAGTCGCCAGCTGGCGCCTAATCATAAAAATCTAGTCGCCAGGCATGTTTTTAAAGGTGCCAACTTTAAAAGACGATAGTCATCATTATTAAAATGTGCTTTCACTAATAATAATAATGCTAATAAATATAGATGACAGTGAAAGGAAAAAAACATGTCCATTTCCAATTTTAATAATTTTATACTGTTCTATTTTGTCTGCTCGCTTCTTCAAAAAATATTTTAGAAGAATATAACATAAATAATGAAAAAGGCACAAAGCAATCTGTGTGAACATCGCCATCTAATACATCACCCAAGAAGATATACTGTCTACCATATTTCTACGATATAAATGCTGGTTTATTTCAATAAAGTTATATTTTAAATGTAAAAAGTTACTATCTCTCTCTCTCTTTAAAACACACTTTTATTACTATTATTTTCCTCTAATTTTCCTTTTGTTTAAATAATATTGTAAGTGATTAAAAAACAATTTGACATGAGAAATGTTAAAAAAAAAACAATGTGTTTATAATATTTTCCATTACATTTTACTCATATACTTATAATTCCGATTTAAATTTTTATATAGGTGAAATCACTTTTCCCTAGAAAAATATCGAGATACGGAAAGTTAAGGCGAATTACGTACGTTCGTAAGATGTCGGTGAACATTTTTTTTTGTTTGTGACTATTATATTCTTAATGACGTTCAAAATACAGGAACCTTTTGTATAAAACTATGTCAAACTCGAACTATTTACTTATTTTACTAAATGCTGTAATGCACTTTTGGAGAACCAATCTAGATAAGGTTAAATAATCAATGATCTGCTATTCAGGGAACAGCGTAATATGACATCTTGGTGTAAGTAAAGAAAAAATAAACCCCTCTTAAAACGGGTGAATCGATCATACATTGCATGGATTTTAATCAAAATAATATCTTAAAATTTAAACTATTTTTTTCAAATAAAAACATCAGAATTATTTGATTAAACCCAATCACAACTTAAAGCTCGCAGATGTATGCGTTGTGGACTTGTGCATGTTTTGCGTGTTTTCCGTCTTTAGTGTTTCAGTTTATTTCACATTGTTTACCTTACGTCCACTTTCATGTCTTTTATGATGTAATTGGTTTGCATTAGCTTAAAATTTATATTTAAAACGATGAATCAAAGCTTACAAAAAACCCTCCAATCTCGTCATGTGTATATTAGATATAAATAAGGACACATAAAATTGAACTTGATCCTTAGTAGATATAATTAATATAATCATTCCGAATTAAAGATCAAACAAAATTTCAAAAAAGAACATCGAGATAATTTTACACAAATCTCATAAGACAGCAAATAACCCGCTGAATAAGATATCAGATATATGCAGTAAGTAGTGTATGTATACACTTTGAAAAAGGAACAAAAATAGGTCCTTGCCAAGCTTTGAAAGATTTATGCAGAGGGCAAGTTTAATTTTTTTTTCGAAACACTTCTGTTTTTTTCCTGATCGTGTCAAAAGTTAAACAGCTTTAGTATCTTAAATTACCTTTTTACTGACTATTCGAACAATAGCTAGTTTATCATCCCCCTCGACATCAATGTATTTGCCTTGCCTGCATCCTGCCAAATAGTTGCTGTCTTGAGGGACGATAAACGTGCTGTCGTCCTCATAGACATAATTGGTAAACACACCAAAATTATTGCCTTCCTTACAGGTAGACATCAAACAAAATGTTTCAAAATTGTAATGAGCTTGAGTATTATTATGAAAGTCATGACCCTATGGTATCGGTTGATCAAGTGTATAGGCAAGGCTTTGTTGATCATTTGCTGAAAGTGAATAGATTTATTGATAATCTCTGTAATGCTTCTAATTTGAAAGAAAACGAATTAAGGTCATAACTGAATAAGTTTTATACCTCTGTAATGAAATATTATAGGTTACCTGTATATAATTTGTGCCCTGTCTGTACGCAAAACTTTTACATTCGTCTAACAATGTTGTGATTCGAGGTATAGCTTTCATATTTCACAGGATTTTTGAATGCGACAAGACTATTTATTTGAAACCACCAAATTTAACCTTTTGACTTGAACTTGGAGTAAAGCAAACTTTTTTGAAAATTTTAAAACTTTATCCTGGCTATGATATTTGAACAGTTGGTGCTAGGATTTTCATACTTCACTTGTGAATTTACTGTGACAAGATCTTCCAATTGGTATAAACATATTTGACCTTGGATTTCTAGGTTGACCCACTTTTAAAATCATTAACTTTGACCATAAACTATGAGCTGTTAGTACTGGGCTTTTACGAGAAGCACTGACTTTAACAGTTGATTGTTTACTTGGACATTTACACCAGTGTTTTCTACGGAGGTAAGAAACTGAAAATGGATTGATAGTGGATAAGAAAACCTTTCTAGTGGTCATAGTTATGGTATTAGGGTCACTATGTCAAGGCCTTGATTTGAGGGTAGGATAAGGTCGTTTTCCTCAAGGGCAACTTAATGTGCTTTAAAAAAGCCCGTTGTTTTAGTTGAATTAAAGGTTGAGCTAAATATTCATATATTAAAGGAGCTTCCATAAACTTTCCTAGTGTGAGAATAATTAAACTGTAAAAGTCAGCGCTTCTCGTATAAATCCACTAGGGCTTTCATATTGAACAGGTTTATTTTTGTGGCAAGATTTTCCTTTCGATATTACAATTTTGACCTTTGACCTTGACCTCGGAGTTTGACTTGCACTCAAAAAACTTCAACCATAAGCTGCCATACGATGTTATCAATGTTTTACAAACAGTTTTTTCAGTTCACTCACAAATCAATACTTTTTGATTTTTTATGCATATTTGAGGGTATAGTGAAAAATCTAGTTTACCAGATCAAGGTTTTGAATACTTATAAAAGATTATTGTTATTAATTACCATATTAAATTTCTACAAAGAAACAACCATGGTTATTTTGTGGAAAATAATAATGCTTAGAAAAAAAATTATTTTTTTATATCAATTTAAATCAAACTAAATTAATATTTTCATGTTCTTAACATGCAGATAAAAGGGAATTGGAGAAAAATCAATTGATGTTAAATACTCGACATTAAATTTGTTAACTATTTGTGTTATAATTTTGTAATAACTTGTTACTTAATAATGTGTATTGTTTCTTTATGAGTAGGTCCCATCCCGAGAGAGGGATTGTGTGGAATAAGGCAAACTACGTGTCCAGTGAAATGTTGTCACTCTTATGGCAGAATAAATATATTTGAAACCTTTTGACTTTTATTTCATGGAAAATTCGGGTAGTATGGATTAAAGGCAACATATGAAGGCGATGCAACCCCTTGACAACTGACCGAAGCAGAGATGTCTCAGTCCTGAGAGCTAGACAGATGTTTCAGGGTTTATACACTAATAAGTATAAAATATTAAAAGATTTTGCATTAATTCTAAACAAAAATGGTTAGGAATTCTTTAAACTAAAACTTACAAGTTGACCAAGTTCGACAAACCAGTGAATTGTCTGTTCCTTAATACAGTTATCATGTTGTCGCCCAGATATCTGAAAAAATGATAAGTAAATGTCAAAAGCAAGATTTGTTTCAATAAAAATTAATTTTCCTTGAAAGTTCATTTTTTGTACGAAAAAACACACAGATAAGACACAAAAACAGTTCCTTGACAACGAGCCGATGCAGAAATGTCTTAGCACCGAGGGCGAGACAACCCAGTTCCCAGACGTAATATGGTAAAACTTGTCTCATTAACATGATGATATATATTATAAAACACCATTTTTCAAGTGTTCTATATATGAATGCTCTCTAAGTTTATAAAAGCTAAAAGATGATAGTTCCTATAAAAAAACCAGATTAAACCCACCTATATTGTATTTTGAGAAGTTGCATATATAAACGAAAGAGGTTTATATATTTTATTTTGAAAAATATCTAATATAAAAGCTCTTATGCATAGTCATTATCGATATATGTGAAAAGTTACATAACATATATATATATATATATTCCTTGCATGTGTTAAGATGATCCTGTTTTTTTTGTCCAAAACTTTAATAAGGATAATAAAATGACAATAAAATAACACCTTCTGAAGGACATTAGAAGTGTTTGATTAAGGGGGGACCTATGTCCCAACTTTAATAAGGATAATAAAATAACACCTTCTGAAGGACATTAGAAGTGTTTGATTAAGTACCGGTTAAAACAGATCTTTTTATCTAAATAATTGAATTCCTCTGTATGTTTGATGTATAGCTTATTTACTGTTCCTTTAATTTTATGTAATGGTTTCTTTATAACATTTACCCGAAAGACAAATATGTAAGATAAAATGTAAGATAAAGTAACTGCATTAAAACATGTTATTTCTTACATTCGTAAACTAAAGAATAATTCCAATAACAAATAAGGAAAAAAAAATATTCCACTTTTCCTTTTTTTTTCTTTGATGCTTTTTGAATGAACAAATAAAGAATAAATGAATAAATAAATATAACAAAATTCAATTTTTAAAAGTTTGTCTTTTTTATTATTAACACCAATACGTAGTGAAAATAATGAAATTTTATTCAACCCTACCCATGTGTTCGGGACCTTTTTTCTGTGTACTGCAAAGTATAAAACTCGACGATTTCAGAGTAGCTCTGACAGTATCTCTGGCGAGAGTTAGAGAGACTTTAGCGAGATAGGGTAAATTATTTACGGAAATGTGGCAAGGAAGTGAGTAGCACGTTGAGACACGGTAAACAGCACAGGGATAATAATGAAGCATACAAAACATTTTACCTTGATTAGATCAGTGTTATATTATGACGTCATAGTAGGCCAAATGACGTTAATTTTATAAAACAAGTTTTCATAATATTGGTATTTACAAATGTAATTTAACTCTAGAAAATGAATAGATACATGTATACATTAACAAAAATAAAATGTTTTTATTTTGTTATGCTGTATCTGTCATCTTTTTTGTAGTATGGTATTGTTGTTCTGCTTTTTTATTACGGAAAATTTCGCTATAAATAGAAGACACGTAATGCCATGGCGGTGGTGCACACCTTTGCATAAGACACTCTTTTATCTGTATGCAATTGATAATAACAATTTACCTTTATCAGTGGTTTTGATAATTTATCAATCTTAATTTTCTTTAAAAAGTCAAATTTCCCGAACGATAACTTATATGCTTCCTTAACATACCCGCGAGAAAAATTATGTTGCGTTTTAGTTTTCACAAGCCTATAATATCATTCTGTAGAAATGTATTTCAATCGATCTCTATTGAATTCAATCAAGTTTGAATTATAAGTATTCTTTATGATACAATTTTCTGCTGTTCATGCATTAAAATTTCGTTTTTGACAAATATTTTGCATAAGAACCTGACCTATGTTTTTTGGCGTCAAATTAGCAAAGAGGCACCAATGTGACTTTAACTGACAATCATCTGGATGAGAAATGCATTATGGGTTACTACGAATACCACAGGAATTTTGCGCTTGATATATTCCTTGATTGTACTATCGGTGAATACAATTGTCAGGTGGATTCCCTGGCCAACACACGTGATCACGAGTATGGTTGTATAAAAAATGTTTTGTCCATTTAAACAGCTGTTAAATGCATACGAGCGTTCATATATAGTTTTTAATGTTTGCATTTTGTTCATTAAACTTTTTTAATCTTGCACTCCACTGACATGATCATAGATTGACCTGAACCACTTGTTCGAAGTAACATGTAAATATGTTTTTGGCGTAAACGTACTCAATCAACAATTGTTCAATCCCTTTGTGCCCATTAATGGCAATAGCCATATAAGGCAAGCAAAGGTTTGTCATTGTAGATGATTTTACACTTTTTTACCAGCGGCGTAGCGGTCACTAGTGAGCTGTTTTTTTTGCAGTAAACTATGATAAGATGCATTAATTGTTATTCCCCCCTCCCTTTTAGCCACCGATTTCTGTAAAAAAAAATAAAAGTCTTTCAGAAAGGTCTGTAAACACATTTTTCACAGGAAATGTTTTCAGAAAAAACAGACTATATATAATTTCCTGTTTACTGCCAAGTTTGTTTCTAAAACCGGTTCTACCCTATAACCTTTGAATAGGTAAACCTAAACCATGTGTCTTGAATTTAAATTACAATAACATTAAAAGGGGTGTTATTAGTTTTGTAAACTGATTTTAAATCATACCAAATAAATTGAATTTTACCATGCTGTTCTATTCTGTCCGTCATTTGAGTTTGTTTAAATATAAATTTAAACACGAGTGAGCAAACGATAGGTCATACTTCCATGTATAAAATTTTTGATTCAATGCATGTGACTTTATATATTGATTATAGTTTTATTCAAATAAGAAACTCCCTGAGGGAAAATAAGTTTTTACGGGCGAAGAAATCTTCATGTCCCCCGAATATTCATGAAATAAATCGTTTCTGCGTCAACCTTCCATTGTATTATATCAGATCCTTTCACTACTGAATTAAATATCCCCTTAGATTCCAAAAAAAATCCCCTGTTGTCCCCCTGTCAGTCCCTGACATTTTCCTGTTTCTCCCTGATCTTCTCTTATGATACCCTGTCGTTGTCCCTGCTCTCCCTGTCCACTCCCTGTCGTTGTACCTGCCTACCCTGTCTACTCCCTGTCGTCCCCTGATATTCTCTGATCTCCCTGTCCAGTCCCTCTTGTCCCCTGTCATTGTCCCATTGAAAAATTAATATTGTGCATAATGAGACGATTATTTTGATATCCATCATCGACTTAAAAAAATAAAAAATCGTTTCATATCCTAATAAAATACTTTGTAGCATATTTCAGTAAATAAATAAAATAAAACTTATAAATAACATTTTGGGGATATAAATGAGTGTTTAATGAATGAATGAATAAATAATGAATAAATTTATTCAATTCTTATTATTTATTTATTTATCTATCTATTCATTCATTCTTAATTCAGTGTACTTGAAGATTTATTTACATAAGAAAATAAATGAATAAAATAGATTTATAGTTTATTAAATAATTTTTATGTATTACTTAGACATTTTTTTTTCAATCCATTTATATTTCATTCCTTTCAATTAATTCTTTATTCATTTTATTCATTAGAAAAAAAGTTACATGCCTAGATTTCATAATGTATTCTCGAATGTTTAAAACCAGTTCTTTTACAAAGACAGTTATTATGCTAAAAGATGTTTCGATGTAGATCAAATAAAAAGTGAAAAAGTTTTTTAAATGTATATAAAAGGTTTATAAACAATATGTATATGCCGTCTAGCATCACAAGACGCAATAAATTGGTAATTTATTTCTTCTTTAGAATCGATGCGATTCTCTGCCGTTCTTTCCTCGAAATGCTACCAAACTAAAAAAATCAAATTGATACAAGTAATAGAAACTAAATTACAGGGGATTTAGTTTATGCATTAGTTAATGCAATTAAAAATGTGCTAATTTTTTTACTAAGTCTATATATTCAAAAATAAGCTAACGTTTTCAAGACTATATCATTTTTCACTCTTAAATGCAACTAAAATATATTTTGAACTCCTTTTTTGGCTAAAATAAATGTCAAGGGACGACAGGGGCAAGTTATTAAAGGCAGGGACAACGACAGGGGACGACAGGGACTGGACAGGGAGATCAGAGAATGTCAGGGGACGACAAGGAGTAGGCAGGGTAGGCAAAGACAACGACAGGGATCGATAGGGACTGTTCAGGGAGAGCAGGGTATCATAGGAGAAAGTCATGGAGAGACAGGGACTGACGGGGGGACAACAAGAGTTTTTTTGGAATCTAAAGGAGATATTTAAATCAGTAGTGTTTTGACATTAAGACAAAAAAAATCTACGTGGTGTAAAGATAGATATATAAAATTTCAACTCATGATAACATAATGTGAAAATAAAAAATCAAGTCAAATAAAAAAATATATAGGATTATATTCCTATGGAGTCTTTATAGACGATTTATTTTAGCGTCGAAATTCAAAGACGTTAATTCTTATCTTTTCGGCCAACAGATATACAGTAGTATGTGTCATACATTGATTTCTTTCTGTTTATTTTGAATTGTTCTTTCATAAAAGTCTGTTATTCGGAGATCTTATTATCAAAAAATATTTTCCTACGCTTTTATCAGTTTTTAAACCTCTTTTTCCCAAAAAGTGTAAACAAGTTGTATAACACATGTGCACTAGTGTATTGGGGGATGGGTGGATGAGCAGAAATTCTGGCTTCCAATCTTTTGTGACCAAAATATTCTCTCATGTTCTACCCCTCAATACAAAGTGGGGGTATAGTAAAGTTATGTCTGAGAAAAAAACGGGATCCAGTACCCCCTCCTCTTCCCCCGTTGATGGTTGATAAACACAGACGACAACATTCCTTATATAATAGATTGACACAAGACTCTTCTTTTAACAAAGCACAGAATAATTAACTGAAGAGGTACTAAGCGCTCGTAATTACATAATGAGTACTGATAAAATAAATATTTGTTCACATTATATAGAGATATGCTATAAAAAGCAAAACAAATTAGAATGATGGACATGAAGATAACTAACAACATTCAATATCAGAGTCCATAAAACAATATAAAATAAAGAATTAATGAAAATGTATTTTTACATCACGAAATGGATTTTTGAAACCAACATGATAAAGAGTTAATACAAAGTCAAGATATTTTTAAATAATATAAGAAGGAGTTGACAATAACCTGACTATATATCTATATCAAGGAATGGAGTTTTAACATAATGTAATAAAATGTTGATATAATATAAAGAAACGTTCCTATCATGCTTTTAACTTTTGGGGTAATGATAAGATTAATTATTGAACACATGTAAAAATAATACTTGACGTAATGTACTTTTTACCTCAAATATTAAAGAAATGAATTAATGTAAATAAAGATTGAATTCATGTTATAAAGTACAAATAGATTAACACAATATAATAGTATTTTCACTTCACATGATGAACTTCTGACTTCAAATCATAAAGTGCTGACATAATGGAAGAATTTTCTTAACTTCATGTAATGCATCATTCACATGATTTTAAGGTCTTTGTACATCACCTCATAACAAATCGACATAACATAAAGATATGTTCACATCACGTAATGGCAAATTGAAATATTGAAATGCATAGTCTTCTTCTATAAGGCAGTGAGGACGTTCCATAAATATTAACAATTGAGATATTATTATTAAGAGAATTAATATTAAAAAAAAGCCGAACATACATCTCTCTTATTTGGTCAATTAATATGGATTAATCAATATTTGGGATATTATAGTTTGCATGATTGATATTCCAAAAATATTTTTTTAAGTGAGGGATAAAGAACAGTTTGCAATATGAAACTTCATTACACAATACAAAACATGAGCAAACTTACAGGTTCTTCAAATTTGTCAAGTCTCTGAATGCATTATCCTCTATTGCGGTTATAATGTTGTTGTCTAAATACCTGAAAGATATTGTGAAGAGCAAAAATCAAGTGCATGGATCGGTCACCCTAAATATTAATAACAATTTTACTTCTGTTTCAGAAAATTATAATCAATGACCAATTAATATTGAACAGAGATTTTTTCAAGGAAATGAAATAAGTTAATGTCAAGAGCAATTTTTTAATGCAAAATGAATATTCTTACGTTCATTAAAAATGTAAGAGTTAATTACAGTCCCTGAAACGTTCTAATTTCCCACCTGAACAGTGAACGAACTCTAAACGAACGTTGAAAGAACGCAGAGCGAACGGTGAGGGAACAATGTGCGAAGCCTGAATGCAACTTGGTGAACTCTGTGTGAAAGTAGTGTGAACACAGAACGCGAACAGAGCGCAAACGCGAGCGCAATGTGAACGGTGAACGCAAGTTGAACGATTTATTCGGAATGACTCCGATCTTTCCCTTGCATTGAAACTATTCTATTTTAATTTTAGGTGCTAAAAATAAATGAAAAATACATAAATAATGAAAAAAATTTTCTGCCCGTACATGTACGTATGATTTTTTAATATCTATATTTTTATAATACGATTGTTATTGCCGTAAAACATGTGTATTTGTTACCGAACGCGTGTTCTATGAACATAAAATTAAACTACTTTTTTTAGTAAATATGCTCATTCTTTTAATTAACAAAATAATGTGAACTTTAGAAGATAAATTACTTATGAAATGAATTAATTACTTTGTATCACGGTTGTAACAACTATATTTCCTTGCCAAAGCGATTCTGGGTAAAATAACGGATTGTTTTAAATTACAAATGTCTGTTGTCGCAATGCATAAATATACCTTTTTATTTTTTTATGATTATTTTAGCAAACTTCTACATGTATCTGTACATATGTAGACATTTCCCGGTCGTGATTATATTCGGTCAAAATGATGGTAAGAGGTATTCAAAATATTTTAATAGATTAAATTTTAAGAGTCATTCTCTGTAAGAATCAAAGAATTTAGGAAAAACTTGGAAATGGTACATCACAGATTTTGCTGATTTTTTGCATGCAATGTAGAAACACCATGTATAGAACATTTTTGGGGATAATTTTTTATTTTGAGTCCCGGTTGCCATGGTAACCAAAACCATCATTTTGAGGCCAAAAATGCAGAGCAACCTACTGAAAGTATACAATCTTCATCATAAATTTCTATTTTCTGCATTCTATTTACAGATGTAATTGTTGCCTGCTCTGATAGAATATTTGTTGTAGTAACTACCACAACTGATAAAATTATTCAATAGTTGGTCATAAAAGAGTTGTCTTTCAGTGAAAAGTGTGAATTTTTCAAATTTTAACAAATTTGAAAAAATGTCAATTTTTGGCATTTTTTGAGCGTAGTAGCAAGAAAACGCAGGCAATCCATAACAAACAAATACCATCACTGAAAAGGTCATTCCTTACTCAACAAAATATAAAATTTCTAGAGTGGTAATATTTCTTAAAATAAAATAAAACGAGAATGAAAACGGTTGCTATGGAGATTTTGGATCAATTTGTAGATTCATCATTTGGCTCCTTTTTGTACATTATAGCTTTAAAAATATTTTAAAGTAAAACCAATCACACTCCTAAACATCATAATTTCAAAATAAAATGATAAAAATGTAAGTTCATAAATTAAACAAAAATAATCTGTTACTATAGCAACCAAAAAGTCAGGAAAAATCACTGTAGCTATTAGGGTTTTCATTATGCAGTATCTGTGGCCTCAGTGCATTATTTAATTTCTTCAATAAATAGATAACACTTATCATATTTGTTATTTCACTTATGTACATTTAAAAAAAAGTAATAAGTAAAAATTTAGGCGTCCCAAATCACGTTGCTATGGTAACCAAATAGTTTTTGAACACTTCCTTATATAATGGTTGCTATCACAAATATTGTGATACTGACAAGTATACAACGATATTATAAAAGCTTCATTCATGATTTTTTTTCTCTTTTTCAATAAAATAAATTGAATTTAATTGTATTTAACTAAATATCATAAATAGTAATTCATAATTTATTTTAAAAATGGTTGCTATGGCAGCCAATAGTTCAGGAAAATCCTTATCATTGAAATAATTAATATACGAAATCTACTGCTTTATTTCCCGATTATATTTCTTCCTCAATGAAATAAACCATGTAAATCTTTGAATGTCATTTCACTAACATGAAAATAGAAATTAGTAATTTCACTAAAAACAGTTGCTATGGTAACCAAATTATTCAGGAATAATCCAAATAATTATTTATGTTCCAGTATACAAAACTCATAAAACTGCCACCAAGGTTAGATTATACTGTTAATTTATTTACCGGGACAAAAAACAGATGAACTCAAGCTTAAACTGATCTGTGACATATATCTGAATTACTGCAGCAGGATTTGTTTCCATGGAAACAATAAATACCTACATAAAATCATGACAGATCTTTTGGAAGCAACTTGTTTTATTAATTGAAACAAATATACACGTTTTAACATGTACGTGCACTTCTTAGTTGAAGTAGGATAAGCACATGGTCATGAGTGCCCCCCACCTCCTCGATTCAACTTGTTTTTGATGTTGTTAAAATATTTACTGTTCCTTTCGTTAGGAATTATTATACCACCGCTACGAAGGAGAGGGCGGTACGGTACAGGCTCGGATCCAGAAATTTTTTCCAGGGGGGGGGGGTGTTCCACCCAGTCAAACAAAAATTCCAATCCCAGAAATTTCTTGACAAGCAAATAAAAAAAAACCTTAACTCGCCCAAAGGTAAAAACCCTATTTCGTGGGAGGGGGGGGGTTCGTAGTCTATGACTTATATTGCTTCAAATCTTTCACTTTTCATATCCCTTTCACACATATTCATGTTCACCAGGGGGGTCAGCGTTTTCAAGGGGGGGGAGTCCAAGGTGACTTTTTTTCTTGCTTTAGTATATACATTTTTAACCGTGTAAATTCCAGGGGGGTCCTGCCCCCCCCCCCCCTAGATCCGCGCATGCGGTATACTGATTTACCTTTATGTGTCAGTCTGTTCGTCTGTCTGTCTGCCTGTGTGTGTGTATGTAGCAAAAGTTTGGTTGCAGTTTTCTCAGCAACTCAACTATTAATTGAAGATGCTTGAAATTTTAGCACAGTGTTTGCTAAGACATGCCATATGCATAGTGGGTAACAAATGAGATTAAATCTGATGTCAACTTCCTGTTTATCCGCGTGTCAGACACTGTCTGTCCGTACCATACATAAACAAGCATTCTGAGAGTATTGCATAAGCAATACATGTCCCCTACCGGGTTCCCCTTTTCGAAACTAAGTTTTTTTTTCAGGATGTCATTTAATAATATGCAAAAGTTATGTCCACGGTAAAACTGCTTGATTTTGAGGTTGTGGATAAAATAATCCACATTAAGATAAAAATTCAACTCATTTTTCCTACATCTTTTTCATCTTATTTATGTCGACCATCGGAAGTTAGCGCAGCATGATCTCAATTAAACGAATGTGAAAATTTTAAAATACCATTATTTTGTCAAAAACCAATGAAGCGATGCGAAATTCAAACTTGATATGTAACTCATCAAGATACACCCACATACCAAAATTCAGCTCAATATCTGCAAGTGTTTAGAAAAAAAGTGCGGAAAACCAAGTGTGACAGACTGGCAGACAGACGGGGACAGACAGATAGACGGACAGATAGACAGACGGACGGACAGACGCAGAGGAAACCTATAGTCCCCTCTTATTTCACCAGTAGGGGACTTGTAAACTAAAACAATTCGTTGAAGTTTTCCCAGCAGAGATAAGTGTCTTTCATACACATTAAGAATGACATTCAAAATTCAGAATGTATTTTAAAGATTTTGTGATTTTGTTCTTCCTCATAAAGGCAAAGGGTTAAAATAAGTATTCGGGAATGTGCAATTATGCAGATGGAGAGCATATAATTACAAACCACAACCGCTCTTGTTAGATCCAAAAACACTGTCCGTAGGAGCTATGCCCCTGGGAGTGAACTCCCTATAAGCTTTTGAAATTCAACCAACAGAGAACCTCATTTTTACTCAAATTGAAAAAAATATAATTAACTGAAATAGTTTTCTGGAGGGGGAGTTAAGTGAGGGGGGAGGGGGTAATAAAATGTTATCAGATCCTCCTCCAATATTTTTAAAAAGGGGGGTTTGATTTATTTGCATTAATATTTTTTTCAAGTTAAATAACTTTTTTTTTATCTAAAACTACTCAGTTTTTGGAAAGCTTCTAAAAAAATATTTTCCGGAACATAAGGTCTGTGATAAATGGAATACTGAGATGTCTTCATAAAATATGAAAAAAAAACAAATATAATATTTGTTTTCTCAGCTGTAATTTGGGCACTTAAATCTATATGATTTCAACAATGACCATTTTTACAAATCCCCAATTTCTGCATGTACGTGAATGGAACTCATCTCCGCTGAAAATTGCCATACTTCCCAATAAACCTTAATGTATTCCTTCACTACATATTGCTTCATTATACATTGTTTCAGTAAAGTGTACACACTGTATTATAAATTTGGCTTAAATTCAATTGTGACAGTGTTTGGTATGACTAAAAATCTTTTTTTTTTCTTTGATGCAATGAAATAATTTAATATTAATTTAATTTTTGCAATAATTTCAAGTCGAATGAAAGGGCACATTCGCCAACGATCATTGATCCCCATTCAAAAAAAAAATTGCATCAACAAATTTCAGCCCTGCACATATTGAAATCTAAAAGAAAATT
The DNA here is from genome assembly GCA_003671525.1 of Saccostrea glomerata. NCBI lineage: Eukaryota > Metazoa > Mollusca > Bivalvia > Ostreida > Ostreidae > Saccostrea > Saccostrea glomerata. Next base: position 269,639 of record PRKT01000526.1, on the reverse strand, counting down.
GCAGGTCACGTGTTCAGTTTAGCGATGTGATTTCATAAGCTCAACATGTAAAAAAAGAAAAAAAAAAGAAAGAAATACCAGTAATTAAAAGAAAAGATAAATAAATGAAATTAATTCTTTTAAAAATTGATGAAATATCTTGCATGGCAATAACTTTTTAACCCCAACCCCCTCTCCTTTTTTTCAAGCACACAATTAAAAAGCTATTAGGAGGTATTTAGCTTTTGTCATATACAGAATTGCTTTAGTTTAATTCGGTTTTTAAAATAACATATGATTTTTATTGAGGCCAAAATAAAATTAAAGTTTGTTTGGAATTTCCTCTAGCTTCATTGAAATGCCCCATCCTGAAAAAAATTTATTGACCAAAAGTAGGAAGTTTTTTTTTATTAAATCATTTTTATAGGGGGTGGGGGGAATTACATGTTACACATACACCATATAAAACATCGAATTTCAAATATTGTGTCAGATCTATGTAAAATTAGGTTTTTTTTTAGTTGATTGTAGATACTTTTTTTTTAAAAATCAGAAAATGTATTGACTGTTTACTGAGATTTTTATCAAAAATTTGAAATTTACCTTCAATAAAAAAAATGATTTCCCTCCCTCCTGTGTCTAAAACCCATCAGGCAGCAATTCCAAACAAACTATTTTTAACGGATGGCCTGACAGATGGTTTATAAATATAATTTTCATCAACATCTGATTTTAATAAGATTGATAATATGCCTATCATGTTAATGATATAATTAGAATCATGTCATTATTTTCGCTTTGTGTACTTTAAAGTTATTTTTATAATAAATAGTCATGCTCTATTATTAATAAACTCATACAAAATATATGCAACTTTCAATGTACGTAGTAAATATTTCATTGGTACTTGCCTAGTGCTTCTTATTGCCGTGTATATTTCTTCATCACAACCTTATTATCCCAACCTTAGTGCTGAAGTCTATTTAACTGACGATACCTACTTTTTTTTAAAAACACTTTTTTCAATGATGCAGCACTTGTTGTCACATAGGCAGGAATTTCATAAGATGCAATTCATTTTTAAGTTTATATATCACATCTATACATAAACATGTACATCTCTCAGACACAGTAAAGCTTGAACAATCAATTAACTGTGGGTAATGTTAAATACTTCACAAGTTGGATTAAAACCCCTGAAAATATTCAAAACACACAGTATTTACTCCTCAAAGTTCCTTTCTGCTGTGTACTTTTACTTTCATTTCATCGATTAAAGCAAAAGATTTCCGAAAAGGGAAATAACTCGTGACAAAAATGTGTGTAAATTTAGAGAATTCTACAAACTTTACAATCAATTTATTTTCTTAAAGTAAATATTACCACTCCAGTTTTTTCATATTTTCTTCATAGATGTATAAGGGGAAATTCAGAGCATCAGAATATTCCACCAGTGCCTGCGTTTTTTGTGTACATTGTTATGTTCAACCCCCCTTTTTCAGGCAATTTTTTAATGTTATTTGGCATTTAACGGCAGGTCCAAAAAATCTTTTTCAAGTTTTTTTGTGTAGAAAATACAAAGTACAAATTATTTTAAAGGAAAAGCTAATAATAATCATCTTTATTTAATTAAATGTACATTAATGGGAAGAAATATCATTTTAGGTATTAACCACCTATGTGCAAAAACAGGTTACCTGGTTGCCATGGAAACAAGACCAATTGATCACTTTTAATAATATTTTTGTAAAATAGGGCTTATAATGTAATTATTTCACCAAGTTTCAGCAAAATCCATGATTTTCAATTTCCAGCCCATTTTGATGCTTACAGAGAATGACTCTTAAAAACTAAATAAGCAATGTACTGTCGTAGTTGTTATTGAGCACAGAAATGACAGAGAGAGAGAGAGAGAGAGAGAGAGAGAGAGAGAGAGACCCTCAATTGTCAGATATCTGTTTTATCAAATAAAAATTCTTATTAATTTTTCTCGATATTTCAGGCAGTAAAAGTAATCATCTTTTGAGATTAACAAATTCATTTGACGGTAATCATCGGTTTTTATTATCCTTCTTCAAGTTCACACTGTTCATATGAATTCCAGTTGCTTATTCTGTCAATCAAAATCAATCGAGACAGTTGAGGAGTGGAAATCTTGCTTGACCAAACATGCCGAAAGCAAAGAGTCACTTAATATTTCCAAGAAGTTTTATCATTTTTCGCATCATTTCTAGATAGGATTTCAATATTTATGAAGAAAAAATAATAAGATATTGGGAATATATATACTTGGAAGGATTAAGTTTGAAATTGAATTTTAAGCACATACTCACAGCCAATTGAAAATAACTATGTCGACATGTGTATATTTTGTAATACTATTGTTTAATGACTGTTTTCATGTGTGTTTTAAGACTGAATATTTTATATTACAATAATTAAATGTTAATCAAAATATACTGAAGAATATATTTCGGGAGAAAAAAATAGGGAGGGCTCTTAATTATACCGAACGACAAACATATATTAAGTAACGGTGAAGGAAGGAATTTTTCCTCCCTTATAATAGACTTCATATAAGTAAAGAAAGTAGAAAATTTTCAAATGTGTAAAATTTTAAACGATTGGTCTTTTAAAAAAAAAATACATTTATCAGTTTAGTTCGCTCTAAAATACATAATAAACTGAATATCTGCAGTACTGCTTATAATTCTCAGAACTAGTTCTAACATGCTTTCAAGCATTTTCAAAAGTACGTGATAAAAATTATTTTTTGTATAGTTGCTGCTATTTGTAAATTAAAAGTCTTGGTTTATTAAACATCCATTACCGATTTGTCGTAATTTACACAACAACAAAATGTTGCCGTGCATGAAGTATTCGCACGTTGCCAAATTCTGAATATAATATTTTAGCATCGTTCAACATACAGGTAGGTACCTAATGTGCTGATAATAACATTCATTTTCAAGAGAAATTTCATGAATAAAGTAACAGCTATAAAGTTATAATACTAAAAATGTAAGTGTCTTATATATTTTTTTGCCATGAAATAATAATTCTTGACATACGATATCTTACTTATTATATTAAAAAAAAAACTGTGTAAATCCCTACCAAGAAGAAGATAAGTCCTTTTACTTCGGAGTTCCGAATGACAATAAAGACTGAAAGTTAAATGAACGGTGGACGCAAGGTGAACGCAAAGTAAACGAAACGAAGAGCGAACGGTGAAGTTTTTGTGAACGGTTAACGCAAGCGCACGATGAACGGTTAATGTAAAAACTGTGAACGGAGAGCGAGCGGTGAACGCACGTTGAACGAAAAGTGAACGGACGGAAAAATGGGAAAGTAGAACGTTTCAGGGTCTGTATCACCTGGGTATTGCTCACTAGCCTCACAATGACAATATATGGAATTTTCAGAGTATAAACTGGGTTAGTATTTCTCACATTAAGAATTAAAAAAAATAGAAAAGTATAATCACAAAAAGCATTGATCACTTGAAGACACTCTTACAGGCATCACAGTGCCAACCTAGGTATGTTACATGTAACATTTACAATTTAAACTTAATTATCTGTCAATCAGAACTAATTATTCCTTTGAAGCCATAGATTGTCTCAAGTATATACTCGTCAAATATTTCAGCAAAATCAAGTGAGTTACATGTATTCTAATGATCATTACTCAAGTTCAGACAAACATTAAAGTAAAAAAGAATCAGGGGATAATGTTATAAATGACAATGTTAAAAAAGAATCAAAAGATAATGTTCCAAAAAGAATCAGAATATATTATCATTCTAAAATCAAAATACAGGATATCATACTTTAGGGGATTTATAATTCAAAAGTATATATGTCTAGAAACGCTTAGAAAAGAACTTACAATTCCTTTAACCTCGTCCACCCAGTAAATATGTTGTCCTTTACTATATTTAGCTTGTTGTTGCCTAGAACCCTTAAAAATGGAAGTTAATGTGAAGAGGAAGTTTTTTATGCAAAATAAATGTTCCTTCAGTCCATTAAAAAAATACACGAGTAAAGTATGATGTGGATTATTCCTACTAGCTTCAAAATGCCAATACATTGAATTTATACGCCATACTCAGGGTAGGGGCAGTTAACGCCTTATAAACTGCAAAGAGTCATTGACTATTAATATCCCAGAAATATTTTAAATACCGAACTTAGTGTTTTTTTAAAAATGTTTTAATCAATTGAATGAACTCGGGACATTATAGTTTGGAGAATTGAAATTAAAAAAAAAATATTTAAAGAAAAAACTTACATAGACCCAAGTGTTTTTTTCAAATCTTTGAAAGCATTGTATTCTATTGAAGATATACTGTTGAAATGTAAAATCCTGAAAAATATTGTGAAGATTAAATGTCAAATGCGTGAATTTTACTAGCCTCACAATGCCAACACAGGTACATTAAATATTAACAAGTATAACCTCAAACTATCTATCTGAAGTACGTACCCTTCATTGACTTAATTATTCCTTTGAATCCTTAGATTGCTAAGTGTATATACTAGTAATATTTTTTGTTAATAAATCAAATGATATCCATATATAATACTGTACGTTTTTCAGGTTTTGGCAAACATTTAAGTAAAACAAATCCAGACGACCCTGGTACTATTCTAACACTGATGATTAGAAACATAGAAAATTATACCTTGTTGGATTGATTTTCAAAAAAAAAATGTATAATTAGGAACTTTTAGAAATAAAACTTACAAGAAACCCAAGTTCCTTAAACCAGTAAATGTGTTATTCTTTACTGCAGTTAGTTTGTTCCGGTCCAAATATCTAAAAAGAAAAATGAAGACATGATGCCAAAAGGAATTTTTTTTACAAAATAAATTGAACATACAAAAATTAGATAAGAATAAATTATCACGTGGATAATTCTTACTGGCTTTACAAGGCCAATGCATAAAATATGCACGTTACATACACTGGATAGGGACAGTGACGCTTTATAAATTGCAAAGAGTCATTGAAATATGAATGCATGGAAACTATAGTTTGGACTATTGATTTCCCCCAAAAATATTTTTAAAAAAGGAACTTACAGTCTCTTTAGATCTGTCAAACCACTGAATGCATTATCGTCAATTGTGGTTATTCTGTTTTCACTTAGAAACCTGAAATATATTGTGACGAGTGAATGTCAAGTGTAGGTATTTGTTTCTAACTCTCACTAGTCTCACAATGCCAACACAGGTATATTAAATTTTAATATGTATAACCTCAACTTATACATTCGGTAATCTGAATTACGTATCCTGCATTTAATTAATTATTCCTCTGAATCCTTACTTGCTCATGTGTATACTTGTCACATTTTCTCAAATAATCAAGTGAGTTACATGTATCATTTTGTTCGTTATTCAGGTTCGGGAAAATATATAAGCAAGAAAATCAAGAAGACTCTGTTATTATTCTAACATTGTTGATTAAAAACATAGTACAGTATACCTTGTTGGATTGATTCTCCAAAAATAATTATATATAATCATGAATTCTTAAAAATAAAACTTACAAGTTAAACAAGTCCCTCAAATCAGTAAATGTGTTATTCTTTACTGCAGTTAGCATGTTCCGGTCCAAATATCTAAAAACAAAATGAAGAGTTGATGCCAAAAGGAATTTATATTGCAAATTAAATTGTACTTACAAAAATTAGATAAGAATAAATTATCACGTGGATAATTCTTACTAGCTTTACAAGGCCAAAACATAAAATTTGCACGTTACATACACTGGATAGGGACAGATAGCGCTTTATAAATTGCGAAGAGTCATTGAATTATGAATGCAAGGAAAACTATAGTTTGGACTATTGATTTCCTCCAAAAATAATTTAAATAACGAACTTACAATGTATGTAGTTTTGTCAAACCACTGAATGCATTATCTTCGATTGTGGTTATCCTGTTGTCGGTTAGTTTCCTGAAATATATTGTAGAGAGTGAAGGTCAAGTGAAGGTAAATGTTCATAACTCTCACCAGTCTCACGATGCCAACACAGGTATATTAAATTTTAATATGTATAACCTCAACTTATTCATTCGGTCATCTGAATTACATATCGTGCATTTACTTTCTTAGTCTTTTGAATCCTTAGACTGCACAGTGTAAACGTACTCGTCACATATTTCATATATAGTACAGTGTAAAAATTTGGATTCCAAATTGTCGCCCGCCCTACACCCGGGTTTCATGATTTAAACAATTTAGAATTTACACTTCCCAAGGATGTATCATGTTTTTACGTTTTAGATTTCTAGCCAAAGAGTTCCTCAGAAGAAAAAAAATCTTTATATCATAATGTAAAACTTTGGTTCCATTTGTGGCCCGCCATACCCCTGGGGGTCATGATTTAACAATTTAAAATCTACACTACCCAAAGATGATTTCACAAGTTTCAGCTTTTCTGGCCTAGTAGTTTTGGAGAAGAAGATTTTTTTAAGGTTTATTCCTCTTTAAAACTTCGTTCGGCCATGGTGGCCCCGCCCTACCCCCGGGGCACATAGTTTAAACAAACCTGAATCATTACAACCTGAGCATGATTTCACATGATTTTCATCTTACCTGAAGTGGTCCTTAAAAAAAATCAGTCTTTCCTATATATTTCTATGTAAAATTTTTATTCCCTTATTTGGTCCCACCCTACCCCCGGGGGTCATGATTTGAACAATTTAGAATCTACACTAGCTTAAGATGCTTTCATAAAAGTTTCAGATTTTCTGACCCAGTGGTTTTTATGAAGAAGATTTTAAAAAGATTTTTCCGATAAATTCGTATGTAAAACTTTGATCGGCCATTGTGGCCCCACCTTAGCATCTGGGGTCATGATGTGAACAAATTTACGGGGGGCGACTGAGGTTTTATTGCGTGAAAACTACAATAGCGAAACTCTTCATTTTTTTACCATAGATAACTTACATTAACGCTAGTGTACATGCAAAGTTCATGCGAAATCTACCGTCCAGATATTTGTAAGGGACTATCTCAAATTATAGGTACATTTACTATAGGATTGTAAGGTAAGTGCCAATTTTTAGCACTTTCAAGCAAATTATACAAATACTACAAAAGCGTTTTGATTCAATCTATAATATATGATGAGAAATGCTATATTGTACGTTAAGTGTAATAAACTCAAAATTCTACCGTCTATTTGCCAGAGGGGACATATCAAAAAACCCAAAAAAGGAATTTTCCTGTTTTTATAGAGTACCACCAATTAAGACGTGTACAAATGTATTATAATTAAAAATGATAACAGTTATGGAGGTATTCTAAAATGTCTATGTTTAAATTTCAAGAGCATATGTTTATTTCTTTTTATTTAATAAAATTTTATTACCCCTTTCTTTCAGAGCTTCGGTTAATCATAACGTCAAAACCACTCTATAACGACGCCAAGCTACCTAGCAGTTGCAAAATCGGATACAAATTCAGTTATATGAAATTGTAACTACCTTTTTAACCCTGTAATTACGAAAGTTTTTGAAATGTTATTAATCAAGTGAGATAAGTTACTTTAAAACAGTAAATACGCATAATTTTTCTATGATTCAATGAAAACTAAAGTCGGCCCCCTCAAATTTTTAAAGTTTTTTTTTCTATATATTTCTATGTAAAATTTTTATTCCCTTATTTGGTCCCACCCTACCCCCGGGGGTCATGATTTGAACAATTTAGAATTTACACTACACCAGGATGCTTTCACATAAGTGTAAGCTTATCTGGCAGAGTGGTTCTTGCAATGAAGATTTTTAAAGTTTTGTCCTATATATTTCTATGTAAATTTTGATTCCCTATTATGGCCCCGCCCTGTAATGTTTAAGTGCAAACGTTTGTGATAAACAGAATTTCGAGCAGTTTGTTTATATTTGCTAATGCTGAACTCTGAATGCTTTAGACATTAATTGCTTTAATCTTACGATCCAACAAATCCTAGATTCAGCGAGAGCTATGGAAGTCTCACAACTCCAAGCCTCCTGTATGGAAGACCATAAGAGTCAAGACGTACATCTAAATGCTACAAACAGGAAAGTGAGTTCGTCTAAACAAAGGAAACAAAGGCAATTGTGGAAAGGAATTGCCACATAAAGTTAGACCGTGCCCAGCAAAGGACAAAGCATGTAACAAATGCAAGAAAATTGGACATTTTGCAAAGCAGTGTAGGTCTGGCCAGAAACAGGATACAAGAAATTTCAACCGCACACCCAAATCAAAGAAACCTGGTGTCAACAATTTGGATAATGACAGTAGTGATGAAGAATATGCTTTTGGATTACAAATATGTGCAACAAAATCTTTGCCTATCGCAAATGTGAAAATAAATGGGATTAAAGTTGACATGCTGGTGGATTCCGGACCAAGTGTTACTGTCATGGATGAGTCGACGTTTGAAAGAGTAAGTCGCAAGAAACTAATTAAATTGTCAAAATCAAATGCTAAATTTCGTGCTTACGGAACGAGAGCGGCGTTACCAATAAGAGGTAAATTTTGAGCTGAAATAGAATCTAAACTCGAGATTATCGACACTGAAATTCTTGTGGTGAAGAGTGCAAGTGGATGTTTACTTAGCTGCGCTGACGCACAAAAGCTTGGACTCATTTCGATTACAATAAATACCGTAGACCAAAATGAAAATACTGACCAACCCAGTATACTAACGAGATTTGCTGATCGATTTGAGGGGATAGGAAAGCTGAAAGATTTTCAAGTGAAACTTCACATTGACGAAACAGTGAAGCCTATTGCGCAACCACATCGCGTTTCCGTTTCACCGACGAAAGAAATTAGAACAAGAGCTGAAGAAACTCGAAGAAATGGACATCATAGAAAAAGTTGATGGACCAACTCCGTGGGTGTCACCAATTTTAGCAGCTCCAAAGCCTAAAAATCCTGACCAAGTGAGAGTTTGTATTGACATGAGAAGAGCTAACAAAGCCATACTGAGAGAACGCCATGTCATGCCTACAATCGATGAACTTGTCACTGATTTGAATGGAGCTAAAATATTCTCTAAACTGGATCTAAACAAAGGCTATCACCAACTTGAGTTAGCACCAGAATCGAGATATATCACAACATTTTCATCACATATTGGACTGTTTCGCTACAAAAGGTTTATTTTTGGAATGAATTCGGCAGCTGAAGTTTTCCAGGCGGTCATCCAACAAACCATTTAAGGAATACCTGGAACCCGCAATATAAGTGATGATATTATTGTGTATGGCAATTCCCAGCAGGAACACAACAATTCGTTACAGTTACTCTTAACTCGACTGCGGGAACGCAATCTAACGCTCAACAAAGATAAGTGTGAGTTTAACAAAAGAAAGCTTGAATTCTTTGATTTATTTTCTCTGAAAATGGAAATCAGCTGACCCCAAGAAAGTTGAGGCAATCAAACATGCAGAAAATCCCAAAAATGCATCTGAAATGCGCAGTTTCCTTCGCATGGCTAATTACTGCGCACGATTCATCAAGGAATTCGCCACACTATCACAACCTCCACGTGAACTGACCAAAAAGAATCAACGATGAACGTGGGAAAAGAAGCATGAACAGGCAATACAGAATATCAAGGACGCATTGACTAGTAGTGCAGTTATGTCCTATTTTGACCCTTCAAGGAGCACAGAAGTCATTGTCGACGCAAGTCCCGTCGGACTAGGAGCTATTCTTACTCAAATTGATGGAAATGGTGACCAAAAAGTTATTTCCTATGGAAGTAAAACGCTTTCTCCAGTGGAACAACGGTACTCTCAGACGGAACGTTAAAGCCTTGCAATTGTCTGGAGTTGCGAACATTTTCACCTTTATCTGCTTGGAAACACATCTGACCTTGTGACAGATCATAAGCCACTGGAATTGATATTTGGAAACCCTACTTCAAAACCACCAGCCAGAATTGAGAGATGGGCATGGAAAACTACAGCTGTATGATTTCCACATTAAGTACAAACCTGGAAAGTTCAACCCAAGTGACTATATCTCACGTCACCCAATTCGTCAAGAAAATGATAAATCATTCTCTGTTGAAAATTGCATCAATTTTGTAGTCCAGACAAACATCCCGAAATCAATAACTCTGGATGAAATTCAGAAAGCTTCTGACAACGATGTACTGATAGGAGATATTCGAGATGCAGTGAGGAGTGGATCATGGACTGTTTTCAAGAAATCAACAAGACCAGACTGGCAATCTGTATATAAACTGAAGGATGAATTGACTCTTTCGGATACCGGGATAGTTCTCCGAAAGGACAAACTGTCTGTTCCACACTCACTCAGAAAACACGTTATAAGTTTAGCACACGAAGGACATCAAGGTATCGTAAAAACGAAGTCGTTGCTAAGGGAAAAAGTTTGGTTTCCGGGCTCTGATAAACAAGTTGAGTCGACACTAAAGAACTGTTTACCTTGCCAAGTTACGACAGAAACAAAACATCTCGAGCCGTTGAAGATGTCACCTTTACCAAGTGGACCATGGACGGAATTTTCAATGGATTTTTGTGGGTCATTTCCCTCGGGAGATTATCTTATGGTTGCTACAGTGGCTGGAACGTTATTGTTGACAACTTACACGTACGATCACGTTACACGAACAATTCCGCACGATTAACGCACGATTAAACCTGTTACACGAACGATCTTTCACGTTCACGATTCTACACGTTACACGATCTTACACGATAGTTAACGCAAACGCACGTTTCTTCACTCAAAATAGTTCAAAATATTTAGGAATCAATATTTTCAAAACGAAATACTTCTTAATACTTATTTAAGATTTCAAAGAATAATCAATATTATTCATAGACTTTGAAGAAAAAAGAACGGAAATTGATATTTCAGTAACTAAATATATACAGACTTAATATTTTAAATTAAAAATAATTATTTCTAAGGTAATTCTATGATCAAAGAAAAAGGATTTTGTTCGTTCTATTAGACAATGTACATGTATGTGGGTCGTATAATTTGATTGAATTGGATATCATGATATGCAGAAAGGGGGATACGATTGAACAAATATGGCAGCATGGAATGTCTTATATTATAAATCAAATTTTATCCTTATGTTTCTATTGATTCAATGTCTGATAAACTTGCCAATTATTCACCTTTTTTGTTTGCAGAAATTTAAAATTAAATAATTACAAATAAGCTCAAGAGATAAACCCAGATAATCGAAACTTCCGAAAATCATGCCGTGTTCATGTAAATTTGTCGACTAATTAGTTATGTAAGCATTGAGAAATGTTTTTTTTTTCTTTGTAAAAAAAATATTCATTTTCAATAAATTGATTTCAAGATTTTCTTGACCACAATAAGAAGTCAACTGTTTATATCTACTAAGACTTAGACAATAAGTGTTGTGTCTGTGTATCTTTATCTTTATTTTGATTCCTATTTTAATTCATTGGGATTTAATTCTATTTCAAACAAAAGGAGGGATGTAATGTTTAAGTGCAAACGTTTATGATAAACAGAATTTCGAGCAGTTTGTTTATATTTGCTGATGCTGAACTCTGAATGCTTTAGACATTAATTGCTTTAATCTTTAACTCCATCACCTCACTGGTCAGATGTTTATACTTTCCCAGGATATCATATTAACTCTGCTATTTTGTATCTTTGTTTAGCTATGTATGAATTAGTAATAGATTTGCATCCAAAGCGAAATCATGTGTTGTTCTTACTAGCAACATTATACGCCCTACCCCCAGGGGTTATGATATGAACACTTTAGAATCTATACTACCCAAGGATGCTATCACATAAGTTTAAGCTAATCTGACCCAGTAGTTCTTGAGAAGAAGATTTTGAAATTTTCCTCCACATATTTCAATGTAAAGCTTTGAATCCCGATTGTGACCCCGCCCAACCCCCAGGGGTCACGATTTGAACAATTTGGAATCTACACTACTTCAAAATGTTTCCAAATAGGTTTCAGCTTTTCTGATTAGTGGTTCTTGATATGAGGATTTTAATGACCCAACCCTTTTTTTGTCTTTTCTTAATTATCTCCCCTTGTGAAAGGACTGGGCCCTTTATTTAACAATTTTAATTTTACTCAAGGATGCTTTGTGTCAAGCTTGGTTAAAATTCACCCAGTAGTTCTTGTGAAGAAGTCAAAATTGTGAAAAGTCTACAGACGGACGAACAGCTAGACAGACAGAAGGACGGACGACGGACATAATGTGATCAGAAAAGCTCGTTTGAGCCTTCGGCTAAGGTTAGGTAAATTGATAAGAGTAGATATGACGAGGATAATTCCTTCTGTCTTCATGATGCCAAACATTGACTTTACACAGTATATATACTAAGTTGGACCAGTAAACGCTTTATATGCTGCGAAGAGTCATTAAACTATGGGTGCAGGGAATTTTATAGTTTGGAAAATTAATATCCCAAATGTTTGTATAATATAAAATTTACAGTCTCTCTAATCTTGTCAAATAAATGAATGAATCAATACACGTGATAATATACATTTAAGGAATGACACTCCTTTACAAATGTACATGTATGTTTCAAAATAATAAACTTACAATTCCTCCAATTTTGTCAAATTCTTAAACACATTGTCTCCAATTGAAGTTATATTGTTGTTGTCTAGTTCTCTGAAAGATATTTTGAACAGCGTTTTTGAGAAATCGCGTGCACAAAACTAGATGTACGGAAAAATAATAATAACAAGAAACAGTAGAATCACTATAAGGTCTTCCGTGAAGACGGAAGACATTAATTAAATCCAAGCTCCAGGTTCTGCATTATAATTTTATTTTGGTTGGAGTACTGTAAACGTGGTTATATCGACGAGTTGAAAAATTGACGATTTTTTCTTTCGAGAATTGACGAGTGTTAATTATTGACGATCGAAATATTTATTCAAGAGTTGTAAATCTATGAATTCGCAGGGATACAAATGCATGCAGCGTCGGAATCAATAAAAATTATTTTTTGTACAGAATATGTGTAAGATTATACAAACTATTAATTAAATAAATATTCTTATTGTATTTCGTTTTCATTATAGGCGGTCAATTGCCTGAGGTGACAAACTAGGTCAAGCAGGGTGTGATAATGACGCTAAATTACGATTGTAGTATTTGATACACTAGTTAAGATTCCATGGTTTTAAAAAATGTGATTATATATCATTATGTTGTCATAACTAATTACAAAAGAAATTAACAGTAACTTTGATGTAGTTTTAATAGGGGAAAGCCGAGGAAATTAAGGGGTAATGTTGTACAATGGTCAATGACTGTTGCCACGCTATATATATGATGTGAAGTTTGACGAGTATACATTTTGACGAGAAAAGAAAAAACTGTCAATATAGTCAAAAGTAGCACATCGTCAAAATTTCCACGTTTACAATAGTTTTATTTTCAAAGTTAACAGATAAGGTTTATTTTTTTGTAAATTATTAATTGGGTAATAAAGATCACAGAGCATCAGATACATGTATTTGTATTACGATCATCTATCAAGGATAAAACAAGTGATGTAAATAAGGCAAACTCCGTATCCTGGTGCAATCACCGTGTAAAACAACCTTGAGGTATGTTGGAATTTGTATTCATTAGTACTGCGGAGTTTGTCACAAGTCGTATACATAGCATACCGGTTTGTAAGATGAATCAGTTATTATGGGCGTTGGTTTTCTGTGCTTTGTTATTTGATTATATGATTGAAGCCTGTGACCCTTGTTCTTGTGAATGGGATAGTGATTGCTCTGGACAACGGGCTAACTGCAAAAATAAAGCATTAACAGAAGTACCTTCCACACTCCCCAGCAACACGTGTGCATTGTAAGTAATTAGACACATAACTTATCTCTAATTTGATGTTAATCATAAAACACTTACAATTCCTCCAATTTTGTCAAATTCTTAAACACATTGTCTCCAATTGAAGTTATATTGTTGTTGTCTAGTTCTCTGAAAGATATTTTGAACAGTTAAATCAAGTGTAAATAATTGTTGATAATTCTAACTAACCTCACAATAGAAACACAGGTTTATTGAATATGAACTTGTATAACCTCAATTTTTATATTCTGCAATCTGAACTACGTTCCTATATTAACCTGATTATTCCTTTGAATTCTTTCTTTGGTCAAAGATGAACTCGTCACATTTTTCATATCAATTAAATGCGTTACATGTATCCCACTGTTCCTTATTCAGATAGACATTTATGTAAAAAAAAATCCATTTGATGCTTATATCGTTCTTGACATTATTAAATAATACGCGAGTTTCGAGATTGTAACTGTCCTACGATAGAGGCGCAAAAGTATCATTTCTAGCATTGAGGTGGGACAGTTTGTTTCTGTATACAAACGTGCATAAATAAATTGACTATATTTAGGGCTTTTAAAATTTATTAAATGTTATAGAAAGATATTTATGTTAAGCAGTGATGCTTTTGATGAATTTATCAACTATGCATATTTAAAAATCTACTTTAAATTATAGGTTACTTGAAAACAAATGAAACGTCATAGTCTTTATAAAAAGTAACCGATTTTCTTGATTGAATAAACATTGTCTTAAAAGTTAGTGGGTTTTTTTAAAGTTACAATACGGAAAAGAACCATGTGTCATTTAGTTTGCCAACGTGCAATGATCAGATGCATGTGTACCGTATTTATTAGAGGTCCATATCTTTTATCTCGTCTGAAAAGATTCACATCTACTGACATTTTCTTGTTTTTTGTTACGATTTTTTGGCATCAAAAAATGACGCCTTTACATTAATTTGATTATTCCCGAGTTGTATAGTGCATCCTGACAATCATGCAGTTATGATAAACCAGTATATCGATGATGCAATGTATCCAATTTATAAAACCTTTTCCTCCTGTCTGTTTATGCGGCATCGAAACTCCCCTCGTTACCAACAGAGCGCACCAAAGGAGATAATCTCGAAACTTGCGTATTCAAACACAGGTTATTATTGATAATAAATTAATACTCCCAAAACTTATATGGTAAGGAACTCATAAAAACTTGCAAAAATCTATGCTTATCAAGTAATTAAATATGCTTTTCGTTATTGTAGGAAAATTGTTTTCGAGCAGTTGTCTAAAAATAAATAGAAATGTCAAGAACCAGTCCATTTAATGCAAAATAAATATGCAATTTTTCCTTAACAAAAAAAAAAAAAAAAAA
>PRKT01000526.1:236225-253556 GCA_003671525.1 Saccostrea glomerata | reverse complement strand
CCCCCCCCCCCCCTCCCCCAAAAGAAAGACACGTCCGAAGTGTTAAGACTCAATGATATCTGAGTAAAAAACATTATGCTTTAACACATTCTTTACCCATTAAACAGTTTTATTTACTGCATAGTGATGACTAAATGGTGATTTAATGGTGGCTTAAAAGTAGCTTAATGGAGATCGGACATTAAGCACCTATGAGTTTGGCTAAATGGTGACTTAATGGTTGTCTAGAAGCCATAATGAAGCGGCTATAAGCTACTGCGAGGCCACCATTAACCTGCAATTAAGCAACATTGAGATGGCTAAAAGGTTACTAAATGTTGGAATATGTATCAGTTAAAGGTAGCTTAAAGTGCTTAATGGTGACTTAAAGACAGTCATTGAGCCATCAATAAGGATCTACAAGCCAATATTAAACCACGCTTAAAGCGGTGTTCAATCTTCGAATGGGTTTACAATTAGATCATGAATCAATCACAGGATGAAAATCCACCATTCAGTCGACTGAATGATAACCGAATGCCCACTGAATGATCACTGAAAGGTCACTGAAAAGACCCTTTCCCATGACCTTTCCGTGATCATTCAGTCGACTGAATGGCACATACATTTCAGAGACCTTTCAGTTATCATTAAGTTGCATATCTTTACTGAATAATCGGCTTATTTTTTAACTTAAATATTTATTTCACTTTTTCCTGGTATAATAACATTAAAGTTATCTAATTCCGAACAAAAATGGAGAAAAAATTAATGCAAGAAAACAAAATTTTGCACCAGACCAGAATCGTACCCGGATCTCCTGCTTGATTTGATTTGCTGACTTTATCAATTACGCCACGACTTCTTGTTGGTTGCAGTGGATTTAAAATCAATCAATTTGTAGAAATTGATGGAACAATCGGTTCATATGTTGTATCAAGGAGCTGTGATGTGTATATATCTTGTATACCTTTTGTATATTCTATGTTAGTTGCGCTGATTAATTACACATCTCCTTTCGGGATGATGACAATTTTCAGCGACGGTCACCTATTCCTGTGTCAGAGATTTGAAATCGATGTAAATTCTCTATCTAGAAACTTAATTAGTAGAATGATTTTGAAACAGTTTCATTTAAAAAGCTAAAAATCTATAATATTTAGTTTCATCTACAGGAAGCATGTATAAATGATTTATTCTACTCATTTAAAAATAATTTAAAATGATGCCTTTCGAAAGCTAAAATAATTATCTGCGGTTTTGACAATTAAAAAACGAAATTTATAATATAAGGGTTCTTCCGTAAAAGGTATAAATAATATAGATTCTGTCTTATTATTTAAAACTAAATATTTCCTTGAAAAATACACGTATAAGCATTATAGAATGTGTTATACGGCATTTATTTAAACTTTGATTCGACTATCTGATCATCATTTTTTATCACTTGAAGAATATTTGTTTTCTAAATCTAATTAGAAAAATAAAAATCATTTTGAATTTATTTGTAGTATCATTTATTTTATAAATTGATAATAATTATTAAGACGTATTTTTAAGGTATCCGAATTGAATCACGATAAGAAAAAAAAGACACGATTAAGATTGAATAATAAATCTTAATTCAAAATATTGCTTCCTTTAAAATAGTTTTGCTAAATATTCTAAATTTAATTTTTAACTGTTTCACATAATTAGGACCATACCTACATGCCCACTTTTTTTTTCATTTTATCATTCAGATAAGGAGAACGCAAATTTAAAACCAGAATACGATCACGATGAGCAGCAAAGACTTAATACACATAATCATGTACTTTTGTATACTACATATTGGATAATTATCCAATGAAAAAAATTTATCAAGCTCTATATCAGGAAGAGATTATGTTGATTACAGTGGCTGAGAACTGACGATCGATGTTTTGAGACATGAATACCGAAACATTTCAGCTTTAGAGTGAATCTAACTTTGTTCACGATATGATAAATACATGTCGATGGTTTAGAAGACAAGCAATGGATCTAGAAGAAAAGGTTTTATATTTCATTAATTAGTATTTCAAAATCCTTGAAGTCAGGTTGGTAAAGGACTAAAACGAAATGAATGAACTTTTGAAAGCTTTTTTTTTTCTTTATTTTATATCTTCTTTTTTACATGCGAGACCACGTTGCAACAAAACAGCTTATCGTCCCTAAGTGAAAATCTGAAGGTAAAACATAACAGATTCCTCTTTTATTTTTTTTTTTTTTTTTATTTATACAAAATTTTATTCACATAAGCCGTAATTTAGCGTCATTATCACACCCTGCTTGACCTAGTTTGTCACCTCAGGCAATTGACCGCCTATAATGAAAACGAAATACAATAAGAATATTTATTTAATTAATAGTTTGTATAATCTTACACATATTCTGTACAAAAAATAATTTTTATTGATTCCGACGCTGCATGCATTTGTATCCCTGCGAATTCATAGATTTACAACTCTTGAATAAATATTTCGATCGTCAATAATTAACACTCGTCAATTCTCGAAAGAAAAAATCGTCAATTTTTCAACTCGTCGATATAACCACGTTTACAGTACTCCAACCAAAATAAAATTATAATGCAGAACCTGGAGCTTGGATTTAATTAATGTCTTCCGTCTTCACGGAAGACCTTATAGTGATTCTACTGTTTCTTCTTATTATTATTTTTCCGTACATCTAGTTTTGTGCACGCGATTTCTCAAAAACTACTGGGCGTACTTTAAGGAAATTTGCAGGAATAATGTGTTATTATCTGAAGTTATTTTATCCGAGAGATTTTTTGGAAATTCCTTTCTGGTGCCAAGTTACGGACACTTTTCTGATTTTGAAATGACATTTTGTCCAGGGTTAATCTAAAGAACGGCAAAAGATATCACTGTGAAACTTTCAGGGGTTATAGATCGTGATAAGTACTATACAGGACGCGATCGTTTGTTCGTCGTCTCTACTTCCGGTCGTTACCAGGTGCAAATTTAAAAAGTCAAATTTTCTAATTTTTTAAAATTATTTTAAGAAGGTTAATAGACACTCTTTTAATTAGGCTAAATATATAATTTGTTTGAAAATTGATAAATCTAAACTCGAGATATTAACATTTGAAAATCTGAAGCGGGTCCAAAATGGCGGATGTCTCCGTAGACTACGCCATTTAGCGAATAGGGGTTTACGGAGGCAGCCAAGCATTTGTTGGAACGAAAGTAGCATAAGGATAAAAAAATGTGAAGGAGTACTTGATTGTCACGTCGTTGTTACGTTGCAATTCTTGTCAAACTAAAGTCTTAATCCATTGTCTTCTTAAACCCCTTCTTTAATTACACCAAGGAAAAACAAATTTTAAATCATGGTTAAAAGCAATGGTTTTTCAAGAAACAATATATACTAGTATATTGTAAGTATAAATTGTGACCACTGTTTTCCAGTGCACACTTGTGTCATATTAAGTAAAGAAAAGACAACAATAGGATTTTTTTTAAAGATAACTACATGTATTTTTTAAAAGATCGTTCAATTGACTTTATATAAACATTTTTTTTCTCAATCCAAGTAATTGTATATAAATGGTATCTTGATCCTTGACCGTCGTAGAGAGAGGCATTTTTTCGTCGAAACATTTCAACATTTTCATGAAAGTGTAGGTATTCGGAATAGTCCACTTTCGTGATAAACAGAAAATTTTTTAAAGTGAATTATTCATAGCCTTTTCACTGCTTTAGTGTCACATGCCCATAAACGATATGTTAAATATACTTTCTACACCTAGAAATTTAGGCGATAAGAACGCTCTTTTGTCATTTCATTGAAGCTATCATACCTATTTAATAAGACATTTAAAAAGGAAAGCGCGAAAATTTTATTCGTGGCTTTTGGCGCAAAATTTTGATGAGTGGCCCGCCTTTCATAATTCTAAGACATTTTCTGTGTATATACAAGTATTTACAAGTGCATTTAGAGCAGTGACCTCAATAGCGTCCTGTATAGTGCGTTCGGAATAACAAAAACGCGTGTTGGATTTTCACGCGGGTGGCCCGGGTTCGATCCCCCGTGTGTCCGTATTTTTTATCACTTTCTGGGCTGGATTTTTCGTGTTTTATTTCAGAATCGGACGGAAGACCTCTCGTTGCTCGCAACGAGATCGTTTCTAGTTGATATTATATTTCGGATTTTACGCTGAGTCACCGGTGCATAAATCAGATTTATTCCCCTCATAAATGAAATCATTAGAAGGAAACTCTAGATCATCTAGAATAACATGCAACTACAATTGATAGCTATAAGATGTTTCTCGTTATAATTTACAAATTGCAAACAGAGAAGAGCTAGATTACTAGAGCTGTATGTTCTCTTGATATCTAAAGTCCTCTTTTTAAGAATTAAAAAAATTAGCAATTAGAAGTGGGTTGTTGTATATACATGTTTGTTCATACATACAGACGTACATGCTGCACTTCATTAAAATCTCAACAGACGAATTGCGAATAAGTTTAGGATCTCACCCTCCCTTAGATAAAATATAAATGGTTTCTGATGTGATCTGCATAATTCAAGAACATATGTTACACTTGTTTTACAATGCCATCTACAGCTGCCATGTTTCCCCTTTTGCCTCGTATGGGAACAAAGCAAAGATTAAGCTTTTCTTAAAAACACATGGCATTTCTACGCATCTGACTTGAAAAACGAGTATAGTGTGAAAAAACATTCATAACTTCGTTTATACTGGAAATATCAGAATAAATCTTGCACCGTTGCAAAGAGAAAATAATTACGGTAAAATTATATACAGAATTTTTTTCAATTGGTTTCCAGTTTTTTGCTAGCTTTAGTTTGTGCCCTATTTGGGCGATTTTGCCATCATCAAAACCAGTGCAGGGGTAGCACGTTATATTTGAAAATACTTATTTCAGGTGTTTACATCCCAACCCCACCCAATCCCCCTAAAATACTTAAAATTGGTTTTTTTTAATGCTCAACATGCTCAAAATTTTAACACAACAATATAATATTTCTTTATATATTTTATAATCATTTTCAGAAACTACACAAATCCTGCTTTTAGAATATATATACATTGATATATACAAAAGTAATAAAATTCAATTAAAACCAGGCGAGAAAATCTGTAGATTTATTTCGGTTGCATTGTACTTTTATGTATATCTTGTATTCTCAAAACAATAATAGTGACTAAGTTAACCGATAAAGTTTTTACACGTATTTTGTTTTTGTCAATCATTGAACACTGGTTATATTGATAATTCTACAGATACCAGTATTAAAATCATTAGTTAACGACAGAGTTATAGTGATAATTCTACGGATATCAGTATTTAGATCATTAGTTAACGACAGAGTTATAGTAATAATTCTACAGATACCAGTATTTAGATCATTGGTAAACGACGGAAGTATAGTGATAATTCTGCAGATACCAGTATTTAGATCACTGGTAAACGACAGTGTTATAGTGATAATTCTACAGATACCAGTATTAAGATCACTGGTAAACGACAGATTTATAGTGATAATTCTACAGATACCAGTATTAAGATCATTGGTTAACTATAGAGTTATAGTGATAATTCTACAGATACCAATATTAAGATCATTGGTTAACGACAGAGTTATAGTGATAATTCTACAGATACAAGTATTAAGATCATTGATTAACTATAGAATTAAAGTGATAATATTATAGATGCAAGTAGTAGGATCATAAGTTAAGGACAAAGTAATAGTGATAATTCTAGAGATACAAGTATTACGATCATTCGTTAATGACAGAGAGAATGATGTAAATAAAGCAAAATCCGCTTTTGTGTGTAGTATATCCGTTCTCAGGTCTACAAGATGACACACATCATAAACTAATACACGAAGGTATCTGTCTCAGTAGAGCAAGGTTTTAATACAAGTCGAAGACATAGCATATTTCTGTTTTTCTGTTGTACATTGTTTGAAAGAAGGACATATACGTATAAAATAAAAGAATAATCAAAGATGATTTCAAATATCATTCCAATTGACTTATTATAAACTTCCCGACCATTTAAATTTTTTTAGGTACATATACACTTGACACAGTTTCGAACATCTTCAATGTATATTTGTATATTTTATATGTATATTTACATTTGTAATTATTATGGAATTAAACAAGATTTTCCCTGACAAATGATATTTGCCAATAAAAATATTTCTTTTACTGAAATGGCTGTTTTTTTATCTTTGTTGAGCATTTCATTACTCCAATTATTTGGCATATTAAAAAAAAATATGATCCTGACAATGCTATAAATCACTTAAAATTCGACAAATAAAATCAGTCGATTTTTTTTTTCAAAATGCAGAGTAATGGGTTCTTCCGAAATCATCTTGTAAAATTTTGATTCACTCCAGACCTACATTCCAATGTTACGTGAGTACACGTAAACTGTTTTTGACCTCATGTGTTGTAATCTGATTATAAAACCTATCCTCCTTTCCCCGATATCGTGCATGTGCAAAAGGTTAATCATTTGTGATTTCCTTCTGCACCCAAAAAGAATTACACTTTTAACCCCTCTTTCAGCCGACTTATAATTAAACTGCTTGAAGTATTATTTCAATTGCTAGAACAAATTTAATTTTTTTTAGTAAATTTAAGAGACATTTGACATTTCCGCAAATTTTGAATGTAAATAATTAAGTACGTACCTGAAGCAATCAATTTCTTGGTGGTCATCCATGCATTTAGTATAATGTAAACTCAATTAAAAGGGAAAACTAGAGGTATTGTGAGCAATTAGCTCACTAAATGTTCCCCCGCCTCTTATTTGGTTATAATGGCAATGCCTATGTTTTCCTACCAGAAAATCATAATATGTGCCTGATCAAAAAGTAGAATAGGAGGTGCACAATGCCAAATTATTATAAAGATTTTGTTTAAGTTTCAATAAAGAGGAGTATATTTTCACAATGCAAAATTGTGTAACGTGACAACAAAATGTATTTTAAAAACGATTTATAACTTAATTTTCGTATACTTTCGCCTTGCCTTCATACAGAAACAGTGCAATTCATGTAATTTCTGTATTTTCTGTACATTAATATGACACTAAAGCGCAAGATGATAGAAGTATTTCTCATCTGTTCGACTGCTTTCCATGTTAAAAAGATGACATTTTTTGGTTAACTTCCTGAAATCTAGCCTCATGAAAGTTACCTACAAACGCAAAATTTCAATTTCAGACCATAAATGTAAAAAGAAAATCTTTTAAACATTTACACTTTACTATGTTGAAAGATAAGCAATACCTTGTCCTATCTTTTCACATGATTTCTCTATGCGGTTTTGTCATTTTTCCGCGCTGCATTTCGACGAAACCATGACAAGTATTGAAAATGTGCAAAATACCTAGAAAAACACTCATCTGTAAAGAAGTTACATGTAATTTGAACATTTCAACCAAATAGTATCAAAGAAAGTTCGATTTATTGAATTTGTAAATATCTATGATAGAATCATACACATTTAACATCATACGATTTATACAAAACAAATTCCCTTGTAGAACACTGACTTTTTAAACTTAAGATGATGATTTTAGAGAATATGCACTTTTAACATGAAATAACATGAACTCCATGATTTTAAGTTTTATTGCAAGAAAAATATGACTCTAATTTGTGCGAAAAACCACGTGAGTTTAAAACTTTTGTTGAGCTGTATACCCTCGTACTTTTCAAACTGTGGGTATAATAAATTTAACACTTGATACAATATAAATAATATCAAAACAGGGGGTCTTTTATAATAAAGATTAACATATTAAGTTATACACTTAAGGTAAGGTTTGCGTCTCCCTCCAACTTTTATTTTTTTTAATATGCACACATGCCATAAATCAATTTATTCAAGGAGATTAGCTTCATCATTTAATATGATTTTCAAAGATATTGCCCGTCCCATTTTTTTAGTAAAAGACGCCAAATTTAACGTATTTCATATTTCACCTCGAATATTATTTTCATTGAAAAAATTGATTTATTTTATTAATTATCAAACTTTTATAATTAAAATGACCTGAATTAGTATAATTCATGCTTCTATTATTTAAACTATTAATTTTCCGTTATCAAAAATGTGAAAAATTGGGTAAAAAAGAAGATTTTTCAATTTTCCTTGATAAAGTGAAACCGTTGCCATGGCAACAAAAATATAAAAATCAACGTTTTACATATCTACCGATTCCATCAAATTCCATGAAGTTATTAATTTGATCATTTTAAATAATTTGAACCAAAAAAATATGTATGTCCCCAATATTATTTCCATGGAAACAGGGGCTATATTATGGGTTCGGAACACAAAAATCAGGCTTTTTCTACACTTATAAAGACAACATTGATATCACCTTGTCATGGTGAATGTTAAAGACTAAATGTATTTTTGATATTGTTTTTAAGCAAAACTTGGCCAAAAATATTCAAAATAAAACTCCTCCTGTGCTACAAGATGGTCTAAAAATTTATTCCATGGAAGAAATCTAGTATTTATGGCAATCTTTACATCTGAATATTCTGATGAAATTGTCCATGAATTATACTGCAACACCTTTAGAAGTACATGTATATGTTTATAAACATACTTCAGAACATGTTGCAACTAACCCAATTAAAAGCCTCTGAATTTGACCTCATGCTGATTTAGTTATTCCAACATGTAGTAATTTCTAGACATCTTCGTAGCAAAATATCTTTATTCAGTTATGTCTCGTGACTATCATTATACATGTATGCCATCTTTTGAGTGAAATGTTGTAAGCATTGCATCCACGAAGCTGCTGTTTTTATAATTAAATGATTTCTTTACTTCGAAGAGTAGAAATGCTATCTTGAAAGTAATGTTTGTTTGCCCTCTCTTGACTCTGGGTAAAATTATTGGGTCGGTAGGTGAGAAAATCTTCAACAACATTTCTTTACGGGGAATAAGAGGAATAAAAAGAAAAAATACGGCCCTGCATTGAAAAAAAAATTTCAGTCTGGTCATTTTAGTCAGTCGGTCTGGAGAGGCCGACAACCAAACATATCTTAAAGATGGCCTATTTCTACACTTCATGGACATTAGCTCAATCATTGGATTAGGTAGTCTGAGAATCTAAATTGAAATATCAGACAGAACAAAATAAAGATGAATTCTAAGTGACATCAATTCATACTTTAATGAGTTTACAGAGTACTTCTGATTTCAGAGAAAAGGCAAATTCTGCAAAATGACATAACACTGTCATAAATATTTGTCAAGAACAGGGAAAAAGAAACAATGTTACAGTGATAGATATATCTCCTTGATATCCATGAAATAATAATTTAAATATAAAAATTTTTTCTCCTTTTTAAAATCAAAATACAGAAAAAAATTAAAAGATTATAAATGTAAACAATTTTAAAATAAACTACATGTATTTGTGAAAGATTTTAATTTTAGTTGATTACTAAACTGGTCTTATCATTCCTACTAAATTAACAACCTTTCAATTTCCAAGTGTCATATTTTAAACTGTTAAATGTTCACTGCAGCTTTATTTACAAAACTCATCAGTTTTCAGAAATACTTATTTGAGCATATTAGGTCCTGGTAAGAACAAAATTTAATGAATAAAAATATTAAATTTAATTGTTCGTGTATTAATTTCCTTGCAATTTTACAAAATAACCCTTTTAAGAAACTTGTTACTTGTAAGTGTAGACAAAAGCAACCTTCAATTAATACCTTAATGTATACATTTATTTTACTGAAAACAAATTCAAAGATGGACAAACAGAGCATGCACTGCAATCACCATATACACATACATGTATTTTCTAAATATATTGAAAACAGCATGTATATACTACCAGGTAGATAGGATGCTGTTAAACATTAAATTTTTTTCTATAATCTATAGACATATAAAAAATATGCATTGGGTACAACAAATCATCATTTCTTTTCCAAATCTCCATTGACTTTGCCATGTCTGGTTCAACATCTTAGCTTGATCCATCCAACTTTCTTTAATATTCTTGAGCTGATATGGGATGACCTCTACTTTGATTGATGGCACAAATCTTTTAAGGAAACACTGAAGTACTTTTTTTTTGTTCTTATCTATTCCAATTAATGACCCAATTGATCTGAAATCATATGTGTTCATTTTTACAATAACATTTAAGGAATTGCATTTTTGGAATTGCATAAGGAATTGGACTGAATTTCATTCACTCAATGAAATGAAATTTCCAATATAATCAATGAAGAATCAATATGAAATTATTGTACAATTTATACATGTAGATTGAATTAGTGAAATGCAAATGCTTGATCAAGAAAATTAATGTTCTTGTCATGCACAATTTGTATTAATTAAAAAATGAGATATTAATTAAAATCAAACCTCATTTAAAAGGTAACTTGAACAATTGAATACCTGTTCCAATAATGTTACAAATATTAGGCCTAAAAAGCAAGGATTTTTTTCATAATTTCTTGAATGAATGCATTTTTATTTTTTGGCAATGTTGGGATATTAGCCACATCCTGACATCCTTGTACCGTTTATTCATCGTTTTTAAATCTGTAGTCAGAAGATCATTCATAACTTTCAGTAAAATGAATAGTTAAATAATTACCTGATGAAAATACTATCAACAATCAAACTGTCAACATCATCATTGGACATGGTCAAATGCACCGTGACTTTTCTTCCCTGTTCGGACTGCATAAAGCATAATACTTTACAGGATACTCTCAGGTCTTTTCTTTTTTCCTTCCCATTCCTTCCCATTCTCACTTAAAGTTTTAGTGTAGTGGTGAAGCGAGAAACACACAACAGCACAATGCTTCGATAACTTTCCTCTGATCGGAATGGCCTACAACTTGCCACATTCCGTATCGAAAATAAACAAGTCCTCCTTTATTGGTTCATCCACATGCATCACGCTAATCTCAAAGGCTTTTAAGATTCCTATGCTTTGATTTGTTATAAGACTTTCTCCTCAAAACGTCCTTTGTTTTTAGTCCTAACAATAAGTAACTGATAAGTGACAACAAACATCAAGTATGACAGAGGAAATTCGTTACCGAGATGCTTAGCATCGCTGGTTTAAAGTCACCTGTTTCAAACGCTTTGGTGATTCGCAAGAGTTATCTCCCTGTTAACGCAAACCTTACCTTAACATAATAAAAAGATATTTTATTCAATATAAACTGACATTATGGTTAACAGTCTTTAAACAATGTAGATTTTATGAATTATTTCAAAAACTATTATAATAAATTATAACAAAATTTCAATAGGCATACCAGTATACAGATAAGTCGGCATTGTTTTTTTTAAATAACACTATAGAGACAAACAGTATACATTGTTTGAATTTAATTGGTTATAGAAAGAACTATATGCGGTATATTGCATATACTTGCTCCCACAAAACTCAGATTTTGAAAACATCCTGAAATGTGCTGAATTCAATAAATTGTATGAGAAATATAAATTAACAGAACATATTATAGTTCCAAAGCAGTGTATTCACATTTTTTTTATGACGTCACAAACTAGTCCGATTTTATATCCTTTTTCAGAAAGAGGACAAAATGGACAAAATTTCAACAATTTTAGCTTTAAAATTTATAGAGCGCAAGTTTGTTCAGCAACAATATTTACATATTACATTGATATTATCATTCTACACATCATATCAAAATATTGATCCTAAACACACATGCGCTCGGTGACTTTTACTTAAAATATCGACGAAATATGAACATTTTTCTGTAAATTTCATAAAAAAACTGAATGTTACGTAATGTTTGTGTCGTCATTACGTACATATGACGTCATTACTTATGAAAATATTCAGTGCTTTGAAGTCAGCATCTATCCCTCTGTTTAAGAACATAATTAAAAAATTTCTCAATCAAAGTTTGGTTTTGGGGGGCAAATATTGGTTATTACCGAATATAGTTCTTTGTACATGTATGTTTTTAGTGAACAAAAAGAAGATTTTATAGAAAAAAGATAGGAAAAGAGTTATACAAAAAAAAATTGAATTTCTGATTTTGTGCTATAGCTTATTTATTCTAGAAGATGCCAAAAGATATAGGCTAACATACCATTAAATAATTAGAATAATAATAATAATAATAATAATAATAATAATAATAATAATAATAATAATATGTGAATTCTTAAAGTGCTAAATATTAATAAATGAACTTTAAAGCGCTGTACAATAAAATGCAAGTAAATATAATTTTACAGATATGAATACATATATAAAATATTAACACATAATCATATATGTGTTCGAAATTATAACAATAAAATATTAAAATTACATACAAATATTAAATTTGTGAGGGATGTCTTATCAGGTGCTAGTCCCAAACTCCATGCATATTTGTTCCGGTAATGAATTGGCCATTCATTCTAGCTCGACAAACCTGTCCTCGTCATTTCCGGTAGATATGTAATTTTCTATTTTCTAGTGTATAAACAAAAAAGTGTGCATGTAATAAATAAGTTAAGTGATATATCGGAACTTTCCATAAATAAAAGTATAAAAAAAAATTCAGTGGAAATTGAAGTGGTGTGTACGTGTTCAAATCCCATGAGAAATTTTTGACAATAGCTGTTACTGAATTATTCATGACATTTTCCAATGTTCAATATCTTAAAATAATACATTTCAAATGACAAAATCAAATGAAATATTTTATTGCATTGTTTTGTCATGGGTCTACCAGCGTCACCTAGCAAATTAGATAAGATAAAATCAGTTTATGACAAGGACACACTGTGTGCCAATGTCATACAATATTGTAAATCGGGATGGCTCGAGAAATCTGAAATCCCAACAGAATTAATAATGTTATGGGAAGTCAGGGGAGACTTTACAGTATAAAATGGTTTGTTACTGAAGGGAACAAGGTTAGTTATCCCCAAAGAACTTCAAGAAGAAATGCTAGGGAAATTACATCAAGGTCACCAGGGGATAGTGAAATGTAGGGAGTTAGCCAAGTCATCAGTAAGTGTTTGGTGGAATGGCTTGAATACTCAATTAGAAGATTTAGTGAAATCTTGCCAAAAGTGCATAGAGGGATCTCAAACTGACAGAGAGCCATTCATTCCAAGTAAATTCCCGGATCGACCATGGCAAAAAGTAGCCACTGATCTGTTTGAATTGAATGGGCAAAAGTTCTTGCTAGTTGATGACTATTATTCAAGATTCATTGAGATTGCAAAGTTGTATGGCACAACGCCGGTGTAAAGACGAATAATGACCCCCATCGAATAATGACCGGGGGTCATTTTTCGCTATCGAAAAATGACCCCCGGTCATTATTCGACGTAGAAAAATGACCCTTTTGCCCGTAGAAAAAGCATCACAACCCTAAAAATTTGCAGAACCCACGTGAAGAAAAATGACCCCCGTAGAAAAATAACTCCCTGTGGATTAAAGCTGAACTTTTTAGGGGGCAAAAAAAATTAGATAAAGACGCATATTGGCCAAAATGCTCACCCGAGCTTATTTGAAATAAATTGATGATATGTTGATCTCATAACATACGATTAAAGCTATATTTTAGGGTCAATGCGATGATTCAGAATCTGAAGGATTAAAGATTTATCGAGCCTAAAGGGTTAGGTTAACATTGCTTTTCGATGGTGGAAATCATCATATTGACAGAAAAAGTCGGCAGTATCATACATTATTATATCCTCCGCTTGAAAAGCGGGAGGGTATATAGTGATCGGGATGTCCGTCCGTCCGTCCGTCTGTTACGCTCTTGGGTATCCATCTGTTATCCGCAACTCCTCTTATATGTAAAAAGATGTGCTTGTGAAACAACTATGCCCCTTAATTGCAACATAGCGAAGATTAACTTTTCTTAAATGCAATTTAAATATAATGGTACCTAAAGTAGGGTCTTCTCACAAGAAATACAATTGCAAAATAGGAAAACCCTAGCACCATTTGTTCAAAATTAATGGTTAAGGATAAGTGTTTGAAAGGTAGGTTAAACTCAAAGGTCACAGGGTCAAAGTTGATGGTTTCTTAAGAAAGGTTTAATGTAACAATATTTACATTCGCTGAATATTTTCTCCTTTATTTCTAAAGAAAACCCATTTCGTTAATCACTGCATGAACTACAGTAGGTATGTCGCCTGTACAGATTTCTTGATCAGTGGCTGTTCCATCAATGAAACGTATAAAGACGTTCGCTTCATTAATACAACAATTAATCTTTTTAATACCACTTTGAATGATTATTTAAACAGATATAAATATAAACAATAAAATGTCTTTCTTTGTTTGTTATTACTGGAATTACTATTACTGGTCGCAGTTATTGCAGAAAAAAATTACATAACCCGCTTACGCAGGTTGTGTATTTTTTTCTGCAACACGTAAGTATGAGAGTACTAGTATCTACCATTGAAACGTTATAGCCAAAGTAAATTAAAAAATTGGCATTTTTGTGTAAAATTGCACAAACTCCAAGGTAAAGGTCAAAATTGGTGGTACCCAAAGTAAGGTCTTGTCTCAATATATACATATTGAATATGAAAGGCTAAGCTACAATAAATAAAAAGTTATGGTCAAGGTTAAAGTTTTTGCGGAGAAACAGACGGCCAGATAGAAAGACAGACATACAGACGGACAAGATAAAACTATATATCCCCGAATCGTCGATTACAGGGACATAAAAAGAAAATAATGGTCTTCAATTAACTTTTCATATCATGATACAGTATACAGTAGACGTTACAAAAATGAGAATGTTTGTTCTGATTTTCATATTAAATTCTCTGAAAAATATACTCAGAACTGGGTAAAAGGGTGGAGTAAAACAAGAATTAAGAAATGTAATGAATACTATGTGCTAAATCAAAAGGTTATGT
Organism: Saccostrea glomerata; assembly: GCA_003671525.1. Classification (NCBI taxonomy): domain Eukaryota; kingdom Metazoa; phylum Mollusca; class Bivalvia; order Ostreida; family Ostreidae; genus Saccostrea; species Saccostrea glomerata. The sequence continues at coordinate 238,614 of PRKT01000526.1, read as the reverse complement.
CTACATGTTCACCCCACCCCTTGCTTATTTAGGAGGAAGTCGATTATCTACAAAAGCAACAAAAAACCCTACCTTTATTTTTCATAAGGAGGGACTAAAATAAGCTTAAAATAATCTACTATTATACTATTTTTCAATTGTTACTTTGCCACAATACTTTCAAGTATACCCCATGCACCAACATTTAAAGTATGCTTTAATCATGGTGAAGTAAATTATTACATGATAAAACTTGTGTGAAGGCTTAACTTCATTTCAATACTTTATCTAAAGCCTCTTTCAGTATTATTGAAAGGTATAGAGTTTTATTTATATTTTTGCTTTTCATTTTTTTTTTGTTTTGATTTAACGTGATTTTTTTGGGGGGGGGGGTGGTAAAAATTTCCTCCTCTTTCATTGTCAAATAGGATTTGCCAAACTTATACTAGCTAAAAGTTGAAATAAAGGAAAAAATTATTTTTCTATAAAAGAGTATTGGAACCAGATTGTTGCATGGTTTGATTTCTAAAAACAAGTGGAATATCATTCTTTGAGCAAACACTATAAGGAGGAATATTAAAAAACATTTTTTTTACTTGACAATTAAAGAATCTATTTTCACTTTAAAGAGGTCATTTTTCAATGGGGGTCAATTTTTTATAGGACTAACATATAAAATAATGACACCTAGGACACTTTTTCTACAAAAAATGATTTTTTTCTACGGGTAGGGGGTCATTTTTTGTCGTTGAAAAAATGACCCCCGGTCATTATTTGATGGGGGTCATTATTCGTCTTTACACCGGCCGCGATAATTAACCATTTAAAATCAATCTCCGCGCGACATGGAATTCCGGAGATAGTTTTCTCGGATAATGGGAGAATTTGATTTCATACATGTAACAAGTAGTAAAAAATAAAGGAATCGAAATTTCTTGGCAATATGCACATCTACACATTGTGTTCTAAATATCTGCAAAGTTTGACGAAATTGTGTGCAGCAGTTTATGAGGAGTTGAACTGACAACGTTTTCATCTCTTTATTCAAGATGTAGCCAAAAATCTAAGTTGAAAAGTGCGATAATTCCCAGAAAAAATATAAGAATAGAAATTTCCTGGTAATAAGCACATCTACAAACTGTGTGCTGCTAAATATCAGCAAAGTTTGACGAAATTGTGTGCTGCGGTTTATAAGTAGTTGCGCTGACAACTTGCGCAACTTGTTGCGTGGGATATAATAAAATATGTGCGTCCTATAAATTGTCATCTATAAATTCTGAGCTTTTATTATTGACAATCAATAGCAATCAATAGCAATTCGGCTTACAGTTGCAATTTGAGTTTTGTGTGGGAGTGGGAGGTTCGTCTAAACAAGAGTTGCAGGCCCGTAGGAAGCAATATCAGTTAGAGGCAAGAAGTGGAGTGGCTTTTACGACAATTTGAATTCTGTTCATTCATTGATAGACAAAATAATTTCATTCTATGAAGGATAAATATATACAATATAGGTATAAAGCTACTTCAATCCAATTGCACTATTTCCGATTTAAAGTTTGGTACATCATTAATAGATAATAAAATGATGAAAAAATATTTTTGTTTGAAAATGTTCTCAAATCCGGTAATATGATATGTTTGTTTTCTTATGCTACGTTTACACTATGTTCCCGGCAGCCACGGCAATCACGTTTCAGGCCACCGTGGAAAAAACGGGACGGGCGTGAGAAAACTTGGGGCAACGGGATGGTAAAACGTAACTCATCGCGATTGCCGTGGATGCCGTGCCAGATTTTTAAACTGTCAAAAAAATTGCCACGGCGGCCACGTTGCAGATGTGAAACTTAGTAGGTCGTAGTAAAACGGAATAAACGCAACAAAACGCGACAGCACGTTATAGATCGTAACAGAACTTGGAGGCAGTCCGCAGTGGGACGGGAGAATGTAAATTTCCATTCATCTCACGGTCCATTCACGTTTTGAGACGTTTTGCTGATTTTATTCCGCGTTCTGTCACGGGTTGTTCACGGTTGTTGTCCGTTTTATCACGTTCTGCCACGTTTCATCACGGTTCTCACGGCAAACTAGGGTGTATGGTAGCCGTTTCCTCGCGTTCAATCGCGGTTCGTCCCGGCATGTTACGGTTTATGGTCCGGGTGCGTTGCGTTCTACGACGGTCTGACACGGCGCACGCGGTCTGAGAGGAAGCATATAAAAGCCGGGCACTGCAGAGAAGTTTCATTATGGATCCATATGGATCTCCGCCTTCTCATCCGTCTTATTCGTCTCATTCCTAGTTGCTGCACTCCTGCCTTCCCTCTCTGTAACTGCTGCTGGTTCTCTTCATTTTGACGAAGTGATTTTAGGTATGCACCCAGCAAACACGCGAAAATAAAATCTTCGTCTTGGGAAT
>PRKT01000526.1:200207-235184 GCA_003671525.1 Saccostrea glomerata | reverse complement strand
GGGGGGAACGTGCTGGCATACGTGGCAGAACCGTAGTGCGCCGTGGAGCCTCCGGCACTCCACGGCAACTTCTTCCTAAGGCCCATCACGGATTCCGTAGAAGACCGTAGAATACCGCAAAAGAACTTGTCAAGACTTGGATATAGAGGGGAAAATAACCAAAATCTCACGGCGCACTACGTTTCGGGCAATCGGGGCTGCCGTGGCTGCCGGGAACATAGTGTAAACGTAGCATTACATTCATGTACATTTGTTTTAATTTTTCCGCACTCCTAGAGTTTATTGAGAGAAAAAAATAGTGTCATGGTTTTGTTAAACTACTGCAATTTTGAGTGAATTGTTGATCAATTCAATTTTTTCAGAGTCACGCAGGGAAACGAAAAAAATGACGTCGCACTAACATAATATAACGTCCATGATGAAAATTATAATATTTCTGATGGAAAATTGAAAAACTTTAAAGTTTTTTTGGCAAGAAATTGAGCGAAGACACATATTAATTTTTTAAAAAAATATATCGATTCTAAATTTACTTCATATTTATTGTATTGAGTGATTTAAAATTCGTCAGCTACGTTTTAATGTTATGACCATGGTTTTGAAATGCGAATACCTAGAGAAAAAGGGCATTGTACTATATATTTCTTAAAAAAGCGTCAACTGTTCTCATCAACATCAGTGCATATGAATTACAATTAAAATTAACCTCGCAGAAGAATCTTTAAAAAATTTCAGAAAGACTTAAAGCGAGAGAAGTTTGCTAAAACATTTTTAGCCTATGTTTTAAGACAAACAGTAAACCCACGATCTACTTTAAGCTTCAGATGTTTCCTGACTCCAGTACCAAGTCCATGCTACAGTATTTAGTTATTAATAATAACACCAAAAACAAAAAACAAATCTAATTTCCAGTTTATTAAAGCCAAGTATCTATGATTGTATAACTGCTGTCATTGTTGATAATTAAAATAATGTATATCTAGTGTCAGAATAATATTAAATCCACTAAATCTACGATAAACGTAAGCATTAACAGGAATTTTCATTTCAGATAAATCATTTATTCTAAGTAAGGGTAGAAAGAGTAAACGAATTTCCTGATAACATTGATAATCAAAAAACTGTCCCTGTATCAAAACAGATTCCACATCATAATGAAAACGTCTATCATGGTATGTAGCATATGTGCCCTTGCCTTCTATTTCTTCTCTGAGCGTTTGGTAAAAGCGTCTTAAAATCTGAAATATAAACATAATCTAAAGAAACATTTCTACGACAGAAATCGAAATCACCAGTAAATACATTATAACATAAGATTGACGCATTTAGTGACGCCTCATCAATTCGTGACATACCTAGTGGTGCCTGACCATCATCATATGCATAGTCTCTTTGACTTCTGTGCCGAACTCTACTGTTGGATACCAAACCCAATGTCAGTCGGACGTAGACCAGGGGCCATTTACCTAACCCTAACCCTAACCCTGACAAGCGTTATACCACCAGCCTCCTCCTCCTCCTCATCCTCCTCCTCCATACCAGTTAGCAGCACAGTGACCTTCATGTCTGTCGTTATCCACGTCCGGGGTGCTGAAGTACATCCCTGACACATCTCTGTACGAAACCCCCGTGTCTAGCATCCTGTCACCTATAGAATGAACGGAAAATAGTTTGTATTACATATCATGGCCGTAGAAACCGGGAGCATGGGGGTCCTGCATCCTATCCCATCTCTAATTTTTTGGAGGTCAGTGTTTGCTCTGCTTTTGATTTGTATTGTTTAACGGACTTTTGAGCATTTGGCTTTTGGGCAAACATTGTTAGGTGTTCAGTCTGAATTAACAGCTGCCTCAAGGGCATTTATTGTACTCTTTGTGATAGTCTAATAAGTTAGATCTACAAAATTCGCGTGGTTCACTTTTGGTTTTAATGGTGCCCTGTTATGTAGGTTAAAATGTGGCTTTACCTTTAACTAGACCACAAGCCGAAAAAGTAATGGTATGGCATGATAAAGATACTGAGATCGTTTACACAACATAGATTCCAAGAAAAAATGAAGTTCTGAAAACAAGTTTTAAAAAGTGCATTTTTTATGTATACGATTTAATCTGACGATAAAAAGTATTTAAGCTTATATGATATGAACTTGTTCTTATATATGTTATGTACTTTGATAAAAAAAAAATACAGGTTCTATGTACTCCGACAAAATATGGATATAATTATTGTACGTAATCGGACACAATGCAGATGTGATGTACTACTATCCGATGCAGATGTGATTAATAGAATCATTCATTACTACGAGTGTGGGATAGTGGAATTCCACCGAGGGGACAAGATTCACAGTCTAAGACGAGGCTTTGCCGAGTCCTAGACCGTGAATCTTGGCCCCGAGGTGGAATTTCACTATTCCCACACGAGTATGTAATGATTATTTTTCTCGCATTATTTTATCCAAAATAACGGCCTGTCAATGACGACGCCATGATGGGGCTAAAAATCTTTTTTTTAATTTTCCATCTACCGGTAATTAAAATTCTGAATACACTATAGTATTTCCTGTATCTACATAATAAGACTGTGATGGCGGAATAAACAGGCAAATACTATGATATAAAATCCGCACTTTATTGCGTTAGTGGTCGCCAAATAAATGTGACAATAATACAGTGACTTACAGAAGATTGGTAAACACGTCTGAACGGGTCGACAATCAGCAATCAGAGAGAGAGGGAGTTACGTCATAGTCCGCATCATTGCTGGACACGTGATCGGAGGCTACCGGGGAATTCGCCCCCGGCTCCTCAAGGACCACTACACTCCTCCCCATTTTGTAAGAGGGCGTCCCAGCCCATAAAGTATATATATATATATATATATATATACAATGGGGTAACTAAGATATACAAACAACAGTAATAATTAACACTAAGCAGGGCCTATCTTACATACATACACATGCATTCACACAATAATAAAACTTTAAACATTAATGTCTCTATAATAATAAAAATCACAGATTAAACAGTTCATATCACACAGTCACTCATCCTCCGCGTCGTCTCGGAACACCACGAGGTCCATCGTTGTTAACATCCACCAAGTGGTCCATCGCTGATACATCTGGATAGGCTCTGCTTAGTACATCAAAGGCGACATCTATAGTGCGGCTAAGACATCAGGACTATCTGCTCCCGATGCAGGTAAGTTCAGGTAAGTACATCCGGGCATCACTTCCCGGCTACAGCGTAACTCGATCTATAACGACCCCCTTAACTGAGGTCCAAAGAACACCCTGAAGTTCCTAAAAACCAGGCCCGCTAGCAAGGCGACGTCCTGTCCCCTCGCTGCGGCGACTCTACGGTACACTTCTCCGATGTGCCTGGGGCCCATCGGCGCTTCAACTCCACAAGGAAACTCAGGACTATCCGACTCGACTAGCAGTCGGTCGGTAGGAATAGCTCTGACTCCCGACAACTGGGTCGCGGACATATCCGCGATCTGACCTCCGATTCCAAAGAATACGGGCCTGCCAGACTCCACCCAGAGCTTCACCTGCTCCGGCCCACCAGTGAAACCACGGACAAAGATAGGTACTAGGATGGGAACAAACATCCCGTCCATCAGTGTAAGGCAATCTTGGGTAGAGACGCGGCCCAAAGGGTCGTCCGCTGTTCCCTTCACAACCAATATCATCCCGGTACTGAACGTTGCCTGGCGGAAGAACTCCGCCAGCACAAACCTCTGGCACCTCTGAGTGGCTGGACCGGAATAATCCAGTCCAATCTCTCCTATCACAAAGTTCCTGCTTCTACACACTCCCACAACGCGGGCTACATCAGACTGCAGAACAAAGTCCGCAGACCCAGGGGAAACCACCTACCAGCTCCACTCGTACATCGACGGGGCGGTGGTCTGCGCGCAACAACTCCCCAAACGACTGTCCCTCACCACCCGGGATCCTCCGGGGGAACCACAAGCAGTCAGCAACCTGTATCAGAGGGACCTAGGGGTCCGCTGACCAAGAAGGCCGCTGCGCTCCGCCGCTGGCGCCTTCCTCCGGCGGAACCACAACAACAACTGGTGGTTGCGGACTCTCCGCTACCACAGTCTGCGTTCCCGCATCTCTTCCTCGGCGGAGCTTCCGCCCTCGAAGACAAACTCATCAACTTCCTTAGACATCACTTATGAACCTACAAAGACAGGTAAGATTATCAAACCTATGTCTAAACCTACTACTTCATGCACAAGCCTACCTTAACCTGCTGTAAACCCAACTGAGACTTGCACATGCTTCCGCATCATTGCGGAAACCTAGGTGCTCTAACTAACCAGTGTCGACTCCGACGGGACTACATTCGGGGCAGATATATTGAGGTACAGATTTGGCATAATCCTCACTTATACCCACACACCCTGGGTGAAACCAGTCCCGACAATTGTCGCACTGCACCATCATTCCCTTGGGATTAGACTGTAAGCAAACACAATATTTCTTGGCTCTAGTCCCCCTAGTGGCTCTAGGTCTCTTGGGCGATGGGGGTTGTTAAGATTGGTCTAGTCTTTCCCTAACCCGTTTACGAGTACCCATATACGGACCTACTGACTCCGCTGGTTTGGGGCTAACTTTTGAGTGACCCCCACTCCCTGGGCTCTCAGGACTAATCCCTGAGTCTGCGGTCCCCAGCGGTGCAACCACTTTATGTATAAGGGAACTATCCCTATCTCGGGCTACTGACTGTCCGGGCGACTTATTCTTATAGTTTATTAACCATTTGGGGAGTCGCCTGGACTCGCACCTTTTAAGCTTGTCATGGTGCATAACCTTGACCTCGCGCCGAGATTTTACAACAAATATTGTGTCCGATTTGGCTTCAGTTATTATCCCAGGACCCCGCCATACTGACTCTACCTTTTTGCGCGCATTGCGGCGCCAGTAGACCAAGTCTCCGACCTTGAACTTACTGGTACGAACCTTAATGTCATGAGACCTTTTCATTGCCTTCTGCGCGACTTTTAGTTTTCCGCGGGCAATGTCGTGCGCACTCTGAACATTTTCTTCTAGATCACGTACATACTTGTCTACCTCACCCTCCTCCCCATTTTGAAAAGACGTGGAAGGCGGTGGGGCGAACATCAAGGTTGCTGGTATATTTACTTCTCTACCCAGCATGAGACGATTTGGAGTGTATCCAGTATGGCGGTTTACCGCGGACCGCAACGCTCCAGCCAATGGGCCTAGGTATTTATCCCATGACTTGGGCTGGCCATCCACGTAGCAACGAACCGCGTCCATTAGAGTACGGTTGTAGCGCTCTACCTGGCCATTCCCTGACGGACGGTAAGGTGTGGTCCTGGCTTTATGGATCCCTAACATGGCACAAATCTTACAGAACAGCTCGCTCTCGAAGTTACGGCCTTGATCTGTAAAGATTTCGTAAGGATAGCCAAATCGAGAAAAGAAGTCATTGATAGCGGAACGAGCGGTCACTTCCGCTGTCTGAGACGGAAGCGGAATACACTCTACCCACTTGGTAAAGTTATCTACCATCATGAGTATGTATTCGTTCCCGCTATCAGTTCGGGGAAGCGGCCCGAGAAAGTCTAAATGTACCCTCTCCATCGGGCTTCCGGCATGGTAGCTCTTGAGTTCTGATCTGTTTGGCAACGAACCCCGCTTATTTCTGGCACATACGTCGCAGGTCTTGACATATAATTTAATGTCTTTTGTCATCCGCCACCAGTAGAATTGTTGTTTAAGGCGTTCTTTAGTTCTCTGGATTCCCTGGTGACCAGAGGACGGTATGTCGTGACATAAGTGCATGACCTCGGATTTGAGAATCCGCGGCACTAGGAGCCGACGGGGCGCATCCGAGTCATCCGGTTCTCGCCAAACAACTCCTGTCTCATCGAGATAAAAACAGTCTCTCTCCAGAAGATAGCACTTTTCTTCCGGACTACAGATAATTAAGTCACTTTCGGTAGGTAGGTCCCCAGACTCTAAGTACTGTCTTAGGTAAACTATAGCTTTGTCATGTTTCTGTTTCTGAGCTAGGTCTGCGGGACTGTATGAAGATAGGGAAATTCCCGCAGTATCACCTGTTACCTGACAGACTTGAGCACTAACTGTCTCAATCTTGGGATCTAAACTTGACACCCCACTGACATTAATCTGGAAACTGGATAGTGCAGACGCACTTACAGGCAAAGGGGCATCCTCCCAAGGACTAGAAACAATGGCCTGACGAAGGGTAGGATCTAATGAACCACAACTACCCCCCTCAGCGGACGGACTCTCCGCTGGCACAGGCGTCTCATCAAAGAGTTGGGACAAAGGAATTACATCATCTAATGAACCACAACTACCCCCTTCAGCGGACGGACTCTCCGCTGGCACAGGCGTCTCGTCAAAGAGTTGGGACAAAGGAATTACATCGTCTATTTCAGTGTTAAAGTCATGCCAGCGCTCGTGGGCTCGGCGACAATAACGGCATCCGCCGCAGGGCAAGTCTTCGACCCTAATTCTCGTCGAGTACCCCTGGCATGAATCAGGTATGTCCCGGGACAGAGCGTCAGCATTTACATGCTTCTTCCCCGGGCGGTGTACGATCCGCATATTGTACTGGCTCAGCTCCTCGAGCCATCGAGCAATCTGGTTCTGCGGATGTTTGAAATTCATCAGCCAGACCAGACTGTGATGATCGGTCCTGACTGTGAACTCTCGACCCAGCAGGTAATGGCGGAATTGTCTGATAACTTAATTACCGCCAATAGCTCTTTACGAGTTGTACAATATCTGCACTGTTCTGCGGATAGCACAGCACTCCCATACCCAATGGTTCTTTCTTTGCCATCCTGGACTTGGCTTAATTCTCCGCCTACGGCATAGTCCGAGGCGTCAGTGTCCAGGATGAAATGACCTGTACTGTTCGGTATGGCTAGAACTGGAGGATTGGTCATTAACTGAATGAGTTCCTCGAAAGCATTCTGCTGCTCTTCACCCCACCGGAAACCACTTTTACCGGTAACCGCATACAGCGGAGCTGCAATTCTGGAGAAGTGAGAGATGAAACTACGGTGATAATTGGCGAAGCCAAGAAAGCGCTCTACGCCCTTAACATCACGTGGAACTAGCCAGTCACGCACTGACTCGATGTACTGATCCCCCATCTCAACTCCGTGCTCGCTCACGGTTCTACCAAGGAACTCAACCTTAGTCTTAAATAGCTCGCATTTCCGAGGCTTAAATTTAAGGCCATACGCTCGGAACCGCTCAAACACTTGTCTTAGGTTATCAAGGTGAGCGTGTGCGGTAGATCCTAGGACTAAAACATCATCTAGGAAGGCTAAGACTATCTTCCAGTTGAGTCTGTGTAACACCAAATTTATGGCCCTGGCGAAGGTGGCAGGGGCGTTACACAAACCAAACCCCATTCTAGTAAATTCAAATAGCCCATATTTTGTGATAAAGGCAGTCTTTTTCCGGTCTTCCGGAGCTATCTTAACCTGTTAGTAAGCCGCATTAGCGTCCAATTTGGAGAACCAGCGGTTTCCCGCTAGCGTATCCATGCACTCCTCGATGAGTGGCAGAGGGTACGTGTCCTTGACTGTCACCTTATTCAGGGCTCTATAGTCCACGCACCAACGGACGCTGCCATCCTTCTTCCGGACCAGCACTGGGGCAGACGCCCAGTCTGAGGAAGATGGCTGGATGACTCCGGCTTTCAACATCTTATCGAGATGACCCTCTTCCTCCCCTTGAAAAACAGCGGGGGTGCGTCGCATCCGCTGCTTCACAGGAGACGCATTTCCGGTGTCTATTCGGTGTTCGATCTCGGAAAAACTTCCGAGATCAAGGTCATCAGTGGCAAAGACGTCGGCAAACTTTTTGACTAGTTCCGCTGCCTCGGATCTGACTTCCACAGGCGCGGTCTTATTTAACTGCTCTAAGAGAGGGGCAATATGGTCATAAGCCTTATCCCCCTCAAAGCTTACACGACGCACTGTGGGCTTAGTGTCATTGACTAGATCGGCGGGGACTGCTTTCCCCACCTTAGTACCTGTCTTAACAATATGACTTCGGTCTGTCATGTTTAAGATACACAGCTTGGCCCTATTACCTGCAGTGTTGTATGTCCGCGAAGCTACTATACCAGGCGGAAATATACTGGCTGGCTCCAGCATAAACTCTGGCATATCGGAACTAAGGGTACTCTCGATGATTTGAGCAGTGTGCGGGGGGATCCGCACTCTGCGGACTGAAACCGCATCGAGTACTGGTACTGACTCATCAACACTCATAGCAAATATAGTGTCAATGCCCTTGACCCTTAAGGTACCGGCTTCACATGAAATTTCCACACCATGCTTACGCAGGAAATCTATTCCCAACAGCATCTCATCCTGCAGAGAACCAACATAAATCGGGTGTACAAAGTCATAATCCCCGATGCGTAAATTAAGACAACCGAGGTACTGAGCGGTCATACCAGCTCCCTCGCCAGCCAACCTAACATTAGTGTCACTTAAAACTTCGGGCTGTGGCCTCAAAGACTTGTAGACTTCGCTGGAAATTATCGTTATGTCGGCTGCTGTGTCGATTATTGCTCGCACTTGTTGGCCTCCAATCTGTATCGGGATAAGCCAAGCCCCTGAACCAATGACTTGACTACCAGACCTGACAGACGGAATAACATAAGTCGCTTTGACATTCGGTTCAATAAACTTGACTTTAGTCTCATGTTTTGATGCGCGATGTCTGTCTTCATCCTCGCTACTTGTAGACTTAAGGCAAGGCTTAGGGGACCCCGATCTACGCCGTCGCTGGCGGATCGGGCAATCGCGTAACAAGTGTCCTGGCTCTTGACACTCTAAGCATATAATGGGTTTCGTCGCGCGAGAGCGGCCCCTACCCGGTGACGGATCCCTAGAGGATCCTCGCTCGGGACTTGATCTTCGGGTGCGGTCCTCCGAGTCACTGGAGTAATGTTTCTTACCTGCATCCCAATCCGGTGACTCGGAGCGGTGCCTACTAGCGCGGCGATCAGAACGGTCTCTGCTGGCACGGCGAGGACGGTCCTCGCTGGCACGATGAAGACGGTCCCTGCTGGCACGATCTGGGGAACGGTCCTCGCTGGCACGATAAGGACGGTCCCCGCTGGCACGATTAGAGCGGTCCCTTGACTCCGAGCGCTCTCTGCTTGCCACGTAAAAATCTTGACACTCAGAATCTGACCTGGCGCGATAAAAGCCTGAACTTGGCGACTGACTCCGGTCTCTGGAAAGCGATTTAACTGCCCTCGGCCGGCGGGCTAAAGCTCTACGGCTAAGTTGATACGTCTTAACCCTCTTAATTGCCTCCTCGAGAGTCCCCGGGGGATTATTGATCAACTGTTGCCCCGCCTCGCCGGCATAACACCCAAGAGCAAAACGAACGATGATCTGCTCCTGGAATACCTCTGGCGAAGTACCGCCACCAAACGCTTTCTTGGCAGTGTCCATCACTTTGTCCCCCCCATTGCTCGATAGCTTCGTCCGCTCGCTGGCAGATCGAATTAAATTCCAGCTGTGAGGCGGCTCTAAGGGAAGTCTTACCGAATCGCTCCTCCATCCGGAGAACGACCTCACGGAAACTTAACAGCGCGCCTCGTCGCCTGAGGATATCAAAGTACTTAAGGGCTGCCCCCTCTAGCGTAAGACTTAGGGCAAACAGAGAGTCGGGATCGCTCCACTGATGATACTCGGCAATGGTAGAGAACTTCGAGTAAAACGGACCCCATTCGACATCCCCGTTATATCTCACCCCTTTGACCTCGGCCGGAATATTTCTACTGACACAGCTACGGGTACCCGCGGGAAGTAAGCTAGGCAATAGGCTCTGATACGCGGTGGTTATTAGCGAATGACTCTGTCCTGCATTATGCAGACCCCCCTGACTGGGCATAAACGACGGACTACCCCCTAATGCTACTGACTCCCCAACCAACCTACCATAGTGGCCAGCGCCCTGACCACTCGAGTTAGCAACACTAGGATGCGCGGACGCTACGGGCAATGTCGCGGAAGTACCCGCTCGGGTGCACCATGCAACCTGACCCGGGACCGGTGGGCCCGTGCTAGGAGGCACTGGGCAATCGGTCCCCCCTGACGCGAAAGAACCCAAAGTAATAGTGCTCGGCAATCCCGAGACTAAACTGTCATTGCCAAATGAGGATAGGGACTGACCTTGAGTCATGTGTACACTAGGTCCCCCTCCAGAGCCAGGCATATACCCCCGCTATGTGCGGTCACTACAGGGTTACTTGCAGGCATCTGATGTCCGGGTAGTGCGCTAGGGACCCAAGGACTCCCCTGGCTACTAGTCACTACTGGCTGACTGACCCTATCATCCTGCATGGGTGGGGGTGACTGAGGCTGACTGGTCTTCATTAACCCAGCCAACATCTGAGTAATATTACGCAACTGGCCCCCCATACTTGTCTCCATGGCACTTATATTAGATCCCATCGACCCCAGCATTTCTGACACACCTGTAACACTGGTCCCAAGGGCATCTATGTCCCCCCTCAGGGCCCCCATATCCTGACCAAAGGCGTCCATTCTGTCATTCACCATGCTTATATCCCGACCTAGGGTGTCCACCCTCTTATTAATAGTGTCCAGGTCACCGTGAATCTGACTTATATTCCCTTGGAATTGACCCATTTCCCCTTGAATCCGGTCAACTGCTCCCTCTAATATCTGTTGACGCTCCTGGATAAGGGAATAGAAAGCGGACCATCCTGGTGTTTCCCCTGGACCCTCCGAAATAGCTTCCTGTGTGATTGACATGTCCCCCTCCCCATACTGAGTGACATTATCCGGGGCACCCCCCCTCCCCCTGGGGCACAGGTGTACTAGCAACACCCGGGACAAACTTCACACTCTTAGTAGGCGGGACTTTCCCTGAGCTGCACTCTAACGGGGCACCTAATAGACCACTCCGGTCTCCCCCCACTGCACGAGTGTACCAACCCCCCTCGGGTCTCAAAGCCCCCCTACCAAGACCGAACGAGCTAACCTCTCGGTCCATAACACCGGTCCTTGGATCACTCAAAAGTACACTAAACTTTATTCAAAATGCATAAAAATCTCTCGCGGCTGATCCGCTAAGAGTATACAAAACAATAAACTAAAAACACAAAGACTTAAACCCTATACAGTTACATAATAAAAAACAAAGTTGCAAAAATCCAAGATGGCGACGGCACTAAGACACGTGGCTAGGCCGGCACCCCGCTGCCCAGACAAAGAACCCTGCTCGCAGCGCCAATATAGTATTTCCTGTATCTACATAATAAGACTGTGATGGCGGAATAAACAGGCAAATACTATGATATAAAATCCGCACTTTATTGCGTAAGTGGTCGCCAAATAAATGTGACAATAATACAGTGACTTACAGAAGATTGGTAAACACGTCTGAACGGGTCGACAATCAGCAATCAGAGAGAGAGGGAGTTACGTCATAGTCCGCATCATTGCTGGACACGTGATCGGAGGCTACCGGGGAATTCGTCCTCGGCTCCTCCAGGACCACTACAACACCATCGGAGAGAACGTACCTGAAAATGGTTTACACGTAGTGTACACTGATAAAATAATTTTCAGTCCGTGTAAATTAATCAGAAAGATAAAAACTGGGAATAAAAAACTTATCTATCCGACAGCGTAAAAGAAGAATCATTCCGCGATCTAAAAATAGTGCCATTAAAAAAGTGAAAATACGACAATATTTTGAATGAAAATAAGTTTATATTAATAAGTTAAATGACAACAGTTTAATTATGTGTTATATTTTTTTTAAAAATTGTTTTAATTTCTTTATATAATGACGGAATGTTTACGTTCTCGTTCGGGGCGTAGTTATACACAGTGTAAGACAGAAAAATCTCACACTGCTCTCTCACACCGGACAAGTCAATCTCACACTGATGATTATGCGAGAAATACTACGACATGATATAGGTGTCATGTACTACAACAGGATACAGGTGTGATGTACAACGACATAATACAGGTGTCATGTACTACAACACGACACAGGTGTCATGTACTACGACAAGATAGAGATGTAGTTTCACATGCTTCAGATATGATGTACTCCTACACAATGTACACGTGATGTAATATGATTTTTATTTTTTCAGAGCTCTCTTTTAATGTTGAAACAGAACAATGTTATGAGAAAACATATAAATTATATATTTTGTATATAACATGATTTTCTTAAAATACAATAATGTACACATTAATATAATTCAGTATTCTCTGTATATATTTGTCGCTCTTTTTCTTTGAACCTTTCTCCTTTTTCTTTCTTTTGCATGGTACACACTCACTGTAACATACCTAAAGTTCCTGTGGCAGGTCGTCCCAAAAAGAGTTGATATTTTTCTGTTTCATTGGAGACCGAGAACTGATCGTACATTTCATACAGTGTTTTACCATCCTGGAGAGTGATGGAAACATAAAGGGACGAGTTTTTTCTCTTTGTTAACAGATAGAATACGTCATTTCCTATTTTAAGATATTACTTAAAAATCAACTGTTTAGTCTATTGCAAAACAAGAATTTTATTTTGAATATGAATATAGCCTCTCTTATATTAACCTATTTACATAAGCTATAGACATTAATGATAAATTTTGTCTCTTTTGAAGACTCTTACGCTGAGTGATTTAATCCTCCTGCACCCTTTTTATGTAAAGATTACAATCAAACATGATCATAGAGGATTGTCTAATACATATTACCTAGTCTCAAAATTAGATATTTGATACGCCATTATATGCAGCAATAAATAAATTTTGTTTAATATTGAAAGTCTCTAAAGTCCCTTTTAAAAAGAGATTTATACTTACCAATCCAGTAATCCTGTTCTTCTGGGGCACCAAAACCATTCTTATATTCCGTCCAGCTCCTATTGAAATTCATGGATCTGTCTACTTGTTTTTGAATTGCCTTAAAAAATTATCAATTTTAGCAATACAATTCACTGTTCTGAACATTTGTACAATTCATGTGTAATGATATAAATTTCTTATTTTATTATTGTTTTATATAATTGAATCATTTAATATGAATTATATAATTCAGAGTTGATTTAACATTTTTACAAACCGTCCATCCACCGCCCATTATCGTCATATGACATTATACGGTAACAGGAATGGTAATGGTCCCATAGGGGTATATGTCGAACACACCGGAATTAGAGCGACCATCTGTATAAAGATCCTTACAATCAAAGGGAATTACTGAAAAAGGGAAAATAAAATGCTGGAATCTTTTAATTATTTGTCAATATAAATATTGAGAGGAGGATACCTGTAAGACACATTAAGGATAAGTGTTGGAAATAAAATGTTGTTGGTAATCCGAACATCACTTGTATTTCTTACTGGTAAGAATGTTAAAGAGAAATTCATTTAACACATCGCGGCACACTCGGTCAAAGAATGAGAATTATATTCTCGTAAAAGTTCGTTATTTGATTTCTTATCATTAAACTCCAGTTTCACAGAATATTTCTGAGAAAAAATGGTTGCTTCCGATAAATCTATGAAGCCAACATTTAAAAAGATTACACAAAGACAACTCATTTTTAAGATTTTATATGAACATCTGACTGCCGCGTTCTTTTGAAATTGTGTGATTTTGCGATATAGTCTTAAAACTGCCAAATATATATCGGAACCGTAATAAATGTCTGAACAGTGATTGGCTAACTGTTACACACTCTTTAATTATTGTATTTAAGTATCGATTTTATTAAAGGTAATATTTGAATAATATATTAGAGCAATTTTTAAATGTCACGATGAAAAGATTGCTGCTCTTACACTGCGATCATGCACCCCAGAAGAACAGGATTACTGGATTGGTAAGTATAAATCTCTTTTAAAGTCAAGCGAGGTCATCTTTCCCGGTTCAGATTCTAGTTGAGGTTTTGCAAAGGAAAGTTGACTGACAAGCTTAGGACTTTGATTTAAGTTTCTGGAAACAATCCATTGGCATAATTGTAAAGTTCAGCATTCGTCACTACACTGAGCTAACCTATATGTAAAAAAATGAATCTAAATAAGATACCAAGTACTTGTACCATGTAAATTCATATTAACTCATAAATTCACTGATATATAAGATTAAAAGTACAAGAAGTATGATGATAATTTCTTACCCTATGGGACATTGACAATAAGCATATTACACAGCACTTTCTTTGCTGTTTACAGTTAGACATAAGTACACAGTGTATCTGTCCTTCTTCATCGATGCAAAACACGAAGCCTTAATGTACACAATTTCTTCATTTACCTGTAAATATTTTGAACAGATGATTAAAAGAAGCATATGTAATTATTATGTTTGATTGTTTGCTACTGTTAGAAATAGATTTATTGAAAATAAATACGTAAACAAGCATTACAGGAAAGAACAATTGTATACCTGTGAGATTTGTATACCATGCACATCTCCAGCTTCAAACTATTTGACGGCTCTGTCCATTCCTTAGAAGTTTTGGACACCTCTGTCAGCACATGATGCACGGGCTCTAGTGACCATAAAATTGTAAATGGATGCACAACTTGGACAGGGAAGCTGAGCATATGGCACTGTGGTATAAATACTTTGATTAAATGGGGGGCAGGATATTGTTAAACAATTGCACCTGACCATCTAATGTGGGAAACACGCCGGTAAGATTACTATTTTGGTCAACTACTGGGGTGATATGCTGGGCTGGAACACCATTTGTAAAGAAAAAAATCTACCAACTCTTCCTTCTTTTTCCCTTTAACATCGAAACCAATGTCTTTGCACATTTTCTGTAGCGCTGTTTTGTTTACTTTTTTTTAAATTGTCGCGCGAATCCATGATGTTATCAAAGACGCAAAAAAATAGTTATACGCATGCGCGAAAATTAGCACGAAAAGGTTTATTGGAAATGTCTATTTAATGTGTCAAATTGAAATGACTTCTTCATTTATTATTGTCATTTTATAGAAAACAGGCAAAAGAAAAATGGCCTGAAAATTATCAT
Organism: Saccostrea glomerata; assembly: GCA_003671525.1. Taxonomy (NCBI): domain Eukaryota; kingdom Metazoa; phylum Mollusca; class Bivalvia; order Ostreida; family Ostreidae; genus Saccostrea; species Saccostrea glomerata. The sequence goes on along the minus strand of PRKT01000526.1, from coordinate 220,096 downwards.
AGCAAATAATTAATATATAGCATAAAATATTGAAACATATCCATATCAATATAGTTATTACAAACTGCGGTTAACAGATACGTTGCATAAAGGGAGGTAACTCTTTACATGAATTACCTGAAAAATCATAAAATCTTTATACAACAAAAATGATTTAAATTTTACAATAATGTCTAAACAGACTTTACTATTTCAGGATTTTTATAAAATATATAAAACAATAATATATCCTACCAATCTATGGGATCGAGCCTCTTCCATTCATAATAATAATAATAATAATAATTCTTTATTTAAAGAAGGTAACCCGATTAGTGCGAGCACTATTCTTCCCCGGGGCCTTCTATAGACAAAAATCAACATACATACATACATATATAAATATACACAATCGATAAATAATCATAAGTTATTTCTATATTGTTTTACAATTTTTTTGACTTGATGCTTGAAAGCATTGAGTGTTTGAGACATTCTTATATGTACAGGTAAATTATTCCATAAGGTAGCACCAGAGTATTGAAAGGAATTCTCAAAGAGTTTACATTTATGAGATGGTACACAGAGGTCTAAATTAGATTCAGATCGAAGATTATATCGATTATTACACTGGAAGTCAAACATACTATTTAGATAAGTAGGATGAGAGTTGAACAATGATTTATATAACAAAACATATTTATTTACAATAAGTTGCTCATACACTGTGATCCAATCTAGTTTCTCAAAGAGAGGTTTTGAGGGCGCATCAGGAGGAGCATTTAAAATACATCTTGCAGCGCGTTTTTGTAGCTTATATACTCTGTCAAGATTTGAGTTAGATGTATTACCCCAAACAGTTAAACAATAATCAATTGAAGGCATAATGTATGCATTGTAAAACAGCTTGCGTGTTTGAATAGGAAGAAACTTTTTAATTCTACGGAGGGCAGAAATTTTACGTGACAGTGTTTTACAAACATGGTCAATGTGTACATTATATTGTAGAGAATTATCTAAATAAACTCCAAGAATTTTTTCATTAGATACAATATCAAGTTTTCTGTTAGATACAAATAGATTAAATTCATGCTCAGAAAAATTTGATCTCTTTTGATGTGTACCAACTAACATGCATTTAGTTTTTGTAGCATTTAGAACCATTTGATTTTTAGAACACCATTTTTCTATAAAAGCTATATCTGTTGATAATGTATCTACAATAGTTTGATAATCTTTACTTGATGCATGTAAAGTTGCATCATCTGCAAATAGGTCTAATTTGGATTCTGTAATACATAAGAGAAGATCATTTATGTAAAATAAAAACAGAAGAGGACCTAGTATAGATCCCTGTGGAACTCCCGCTGTGACTTGCTGATAAGATGAATGTTTGTTGGACAGGTGAACACTTTGAAGTCTCTCACTTAAGTATGATCTGAACCATTGTAAAGTTATTGCATCAAAGTTATAACATTGTAGTTTTTTAAGTAGAATATCATGATTGACAAGGTCAAAAGCTTTACTGAAATCAAGAAAAACAGTACCAACAAGTTAACCTTGGTCCATTTCATTTAACCATTCATCTGTAATTTTTGTAAGGGCTGTTTGGCATGAATGTAGTTCTCTGAAGCCTGATTGAGAGTCTACTATAAGATCAAAATCCGAAAAAAGAGATCGTATATATTTTGCCACATGTTTTTCAATAATTTTTGATACTGTTGGTAAAATAGAAATAGGCCTATAATTATTTGGATCTAATCTGTTTCCTTTTTAATAGACTGGGGTAACTTTTGCAAGTTTAAAACTATCCGGAAAAATGCCAGTTACGCTACTTGTATTTATAATATGGGTCACAGGTTTATGTATTATTTGTGAAGTAAGTTTCAATAGACGTGGCCCGATGGTATCAACACCTGAAGATTTACTAACATCTAGTTTATTGAGTAAAGTTAGTACTTCGTCATGATTTATGAGTGGGATAGAAAACTTGTCTGCACCCACTTTAGACTTAACAAAATCTAAAAGATCTGTCAAGTCATTTTCCTCCTTGCTAATGCCTGTAAGAGTGTCAATAATATGGATCACATGGTCCAGATCATATAACTACAAATTATCATAGTTTACATAAGTATACCTATCATCATAAAAATATTTACATATTTATTTAAATAAAAACTACTCTCTGTATCAATAAAACAGTTACTTTTATATAATATCTCTCAAATCAGATTCTGACTGTGCAAGTGCTATGGAATTAACTTTCGCAAAATTACAGACTTAACAGTTAAATCAAATATTAAAAATCATATTAAAATTAGTATATAAATGTTAGCTTACCTTAAAAGGTCAAAATATCGTCTTAATCAATAGCAATTAAAGGTCTGAATTACAAATCTGTAAATATAGCCCCTCTATTCAAACACTGGATTTAGAATGACCATAACAAACAACAATTTTTAAGGACAGATGATACAAACAAACTTTTGTCAAAGAATTTGAAAAGAACAACTTGAGTCATGTTTAAATGACTAAAATGAATAACTTTCACCGAGAAATTTTTAATTTTTGATTTAAATTTGCTCAATAATGGAATTTGAGGTGACTAATATTTGCATAAATTAATAAGGATGGTTTCAGAAGGAAAAACTTTTGAACATCACAGAAGGTTCACAATTTTTTTACATTCTGGAAATTTATTATTTGCATCATTTGCACTTAAATTATGCCAAAAAAATGTATACCAATCCAGGCATCCATTTTTTGTTTGTATCATCTGTCCTTAAGTAAAAAAATATAAGTAAACCAATAAAAACACAACTTTACAAAGTCCAAACTAATGAAAACAATGGATACTACAAACCAAAGACCAAAGACCAGAACCCTCATACCCCAAGGCAATAATAATTAAGTACAGGTACTACCTGTTCTACCTGGGTGACCTTTAAATATTCTATAGTAATGCATTTATTTACAAAGTAAAAACATAAAATATATTATAGATTTATTAAATAGATTAATAAATCTAATACTGTAACATTATACTGCTGATTTTTCGTCATTTTGTTTTTCCTCATAAAATTCACTTGGTTTGATATATTTTCTAAAGTTTTTATTACACTTTGAGCATCATGGTAATATATTTTGAAATTTGCTTTCACCTGTAAACTTTTACTGATTTGATTTGTCTATATTTTTTTTATTGAAATATTACTAATATTTTCCAAGTCTTTTTCATTTTCCAATTCATAGGAAAGAAAATTCTAAGAATTATCCACATTTCTAAACTGTCTTTTTCATTTTCCAATTCATAGGAAAGAAAATTCTAAGAATTATCCACATTTCTAAACTTGTGACATGAAATCAAGTCTCCTAAGGTAATTTTCGCTATATGGTACGAGCCATTTACCACTCGGAAAAATAATAATTCACAATACAGTATCAGTGAATAGAAATCACTGTTGTTTACTTCCACAGAGAAAATACATGCAATTTACATGTTCAATTGATTTATCTTGGCCTTTTAAAATATTTGAATTGATTACAAATTGTGTAATATACTGCATGTACCGTGATCTTCTGTTTTTAGAATTCAGATCTAAGGACAGATCACTCTAACTGCCAGAAAAATACCAAAGAATCAGAACTTTTTAGTTTGCAGTGTAGAAAAGGGTTCTTAAAAAGGTAGGAAAAAAAGTAACACCGTATGCGGCGTTTGACGCGAGAGGAGCATGTTACTTTAAGCAGACAGTATGGATTCGACAGGGGTACCTTTAGAGAAATCTGTTAAAAAGCTTATGAATTTCATCCATGAGAAAAATTTGCAAACAGATGAACAAACATAAAAAAACAAAGATGTTTACAATAGATAGATATTAAGCGACAATCAATATGTTGAAAATTGTTCTACAAAACTAGGTCAACCGGAAGTTGATCAGATTTGGTGTGGACACTAAGGCACCGGGTGATCACTTGGCGATATGAGAGTCAATAGCAGTTTATTTTTTGATTTATAACTGTGGACTACTCGTGTTGCAACCTCACAGACCACCTTTAGTGATCAAGAATTTCATATCTGGGCAATAATGATGCACAGTGCACATCTGGAAATTGGTTTTCGGAGAAGAAGGACATTCAACGTTTTTTTTTTATACTAAGACATTTCTCAATGTGGAAATAATGGCATAGTTTATACACTAGTACCGATCCTGCAAATGTTCAATTCCCAAATAAGAATTACCAAGTGGTGCGTTTCCAATTTTGACTTGTGTATATATCCTCTAAAAGGATAAAATAAGAAAATAATAGTCAGATTAAATACTTTCAAAATGAGGATAAACTGGTCAAGCAGATATCAGGGAACAGTTGGCTGTCAATTACCCAATACTCTAAACAAACAACCAATGCGCTCTCTCATGCCACGTGCATTAACTCTCCCAGCGCGATTATGTGACGGTCGCCCCGCCCGCTTCAAAAGACTCTCAACTGCAGCTTTATCTAAGAGCCATTTAGTGCATGTACCACAAAACAAGACGAGCAAATAATTTAAGTTCGCATCACAGAGAATATCAACTCTCCTTGATATTGTCTTATTCATTGACATATTGAAAACATGCAGCTTTTTATTCACAAAGCTTAATTAGTGGAACAGTAACAATACATGTCCACTACAATTATCATTGCATGAAAGACCATTATGCTAGAGATCTTATATAGTTAAAATATATTAACTTTATTTGGGTTGGACCTCTGATGTGTGGCAGACCCTGGAACATTCCTTAAATGTGCCCGAAACACCGATTCAGGTGTCATGTCCTCTCCCGTCGGCACACGTGGTGTCGGGTGGCAACTATATCTTACACGTTATTGTCTTATTCATTGACATATTCAAAAGATACAGCTTTTTATTCAATTAGTGGAACAGAAACAATACATGTCAACTACTATTAATATTGCATGAAACGCCATGCTAGAGATCCTATACAGCTAAAATATATAAACTTAATTTGGGTTGGACCTCTGACGAGTGGCAGACCTGGAACATTTCTAAAATGTGCCCGAAACACCGATTCAGTTATCAGGTCCTCTTCCGTCGGCACATGTGGTGCCGGGTGGCAACTTTATCTTAAACTTTAAAGGTTTTTTTTTGGGGGGGGGGTAGTTTTGTTGTTTTTTACATCATATAAGGGACCAAGTTTGGCCTTTTCCATATCGTCCTTTAAAGAGGTAAAACTTGTAAAAATGGATTAGTTTTTAAGAAATAAAGATGTCTATAGCATGATTTTATCCTTAATGAGAGTAGAGTCTGACGGATATTTTCAAAGGTAGTATTTAATAAATTAACAATATAGACATAGAGAACGGGATCTTATTTGTATGATAATTAAAATAAATGTTTTAACACTTATATCGTAAATATATACCTACTCTGCAGCCATTTAAAGCATATGAAATATTCATGTGAAACCCACTCAAATTTTTTTACAAGGAAAAGAATATATAATATTTTTGTTTCATTTTCTTTGATTTTACAAAACTTAATGTGTCTATGAAAGTCTCTTCCTCTCAGGAATGGATAATTGCTGAGTAAAGTTTTAGTGAGGTTGAAAACATGATTAACAATTAGCAAAATTCGACAAATATCTTTTTAAGTAACTTTTTTATGAAACTCTTTTCCTTTCATGTTGACATGACATGCCATAACTTTTTGTGGGAATGAATTAGATGTGTCTGATTGATGTTCAGCGGGTCTAGGAGCAAGCTGGAAACCTATTAGTTCATCTGTGTTCAAAAACACCGAAATAAAAAAAATTGTAATGGAACTTTAACCAATAGGTCCATTTCTCAGGAGAACATTCTAAAGATCATATGTCAATTTTAAATATTCTGAAAATCCCCAACACCCAGATGAATTTAAATTGCCATACCTTTACTGGATTCCGAAACTTCATTCACAAACCTTTCAAAAATACATAGCTGGCTGAAGTACATGTCCCACCAAGCTTTTTACTTCTCAGTTAGATATTAACCGTAGGAATATTCAATATTCAATATTAATGTTCAAAAATAAATGCGTAAAACTTACCGAAATTTGAAATTACAAAAATTGCAAAGTCATAACATTAAATATAGTGTACGACTTTTCAACACTTTCTAATATCATTCCCCATAATTAAATTAGAGTACGGATTTGTCATTTCATTGAAAGCTGCATTTTCGATAGGAATCATGGTGGTAAGTTTACTTACCTAGCCATTTTTTTCTCACTATTATATATTTCGTTAAAAACATTTTTATTATACACAAACGTACTCTACAGATTCATTAAAAGTTGCTTGAATTTCTGATTCACGAGTTCTTCCACATATCTGTCCAGTCCGTTTTTATGAAATATATTCTTGTAGTCATACGTGGGAATATCTAATTTTTTAACCGTACAGATTACGAAATAATGACTGTAAACAAGACTGCTGATATTTTTGTTTCATCAATTTGTTTGTCAATAATTTACCTCGTTTCAGATTGTACTAGGGTTGTTCAAAAAGTTAGTGGACAGTGTAATTTTGCACAAAGATATGTTGCAATGCAAATGATTTGTATATTACATTAAATGATAACGTATTTTGAAATAATTTGCAAAATTTCAGTCAGTTTTACTTACATTTATTTAAATTATCTCATTTTTAATCATACAGTGTCAATGCCCGTGGAACAACTGTGGCATGATTTTTTGCCGTCGTTGCATCGCTATGATTTACTAGTATTAATAATCTTCCATCTTCTTGGAATCTCTTTCCATGCTACGATCTGCCGATTTTGTCGTCCGTAGAAAGTAATTTCGGCATCAAACGAGTACAAATCTTTTCAAATCCAAAACATTTTGTTATTATTTTATGTACATAGACGTACTTACGAGGGCCGTTCAAAAATTACGCGGACTTGTTGCACAGAAAAAATATTTAACGACCTAATCGGGCAAAATGTCACACATAATATTAAAGAATCTTTACTTATATGGTCTTCAAAATTTCACAAAAAATGTTGTAAATTGGTATCAATTTTGAGTGATTTTTCAGGACATATCATTAAGTCACGGAGCAGCAAAATCTTTGACGTCACAGGCATAATAAAGAATATGTGATTGATCTCTCATTTTCTTAAAATTTTCCCAAGAGTACCTGTACAGTTTGAGTTACCTTATCTACTCAACATCCAAACACCATTTCTTGTCAAGCTTATAAATCGATTAAACAAGTAAAGAATGTTCATTTTTGTTTTAAAACCAAAAACTTCAGGTATTTATGAGATATATTGTAATATTAGTGACTCTCAATCACGTTCTTTATTGTCCGGATAAAGTTTTCGTCAAAAACCTTCTTCCCGCCTTCCCGTATAGCCTTTTTACAGAGGTCTAACAGTCTATAATTTCAAATTGCTATTTGTGGACGAATGTTACGAATACCATAGTTTACTACATGTTTGATTATGCATATTTTGGATCCATCTTGTCGATATCACGAGCATTATACATAATTTTACAATAGTGTGGTGCGCCGTCATTTCAGGAGACGTCATTTTCACAGTCGTTTTCACGGGAATCGCATCAGAGAAAAATCACGATATTTCTCTAAATACTTCAAATATCACGTCAGAAATCTAAATACATAATAATAAAACAATTTAAAGATACATTTGTGAAAACTGTCGAAAAATATCGCGAATTATAGAAAATAAATGAGTTAAATTTTGGACTCCGCATGCTTTTGCTTTAAATTTTTTGTCGTGCTCCGTACCTCTCCATCAGCGATATCAACATACCGATAATTTTCGTAAAAAAAATTTAAAATACAAAAATTTTGCTTAAAATTTATTGGAATCTTTAAGATACATCTTTCTGTAAACTTTCATAACTATATGACGTCTGTAAGGGTAAATAATAGCCCAGTCCGCGTAATTTTTGAACGGCCCTCGTATTTCCAATTTATCCGATTTATCCCTTACTACTTATCTTCTATTTTGTCAAGATACTGTAACATTGCAGCCGTCAAGTCAAAATCAATAAGTGGAGGTTTTCCTAACTTTTCGACAAGTTTAATACACATCGACCTTCTTTAAACTTTTATACAACTTGAACACCATATTTTTTTTTACCTATCCCCAAGTTCATCTAACTATTGTTTTGTCTCAAAAGGAGTCTTTCCAGCTACCATATAAAATAACATCACAGCACACTGCTCTGTGGAGTCCAATGTTCCGCCTTTTCAACGGTGAACCGAGACCGTCCCCTTTTATTGTGAATCGATAAACTGAAAACGACTTGCTTTAAATAATAACCTTCTTAAATATGACAGATTTTCGAGCGCAAAATCTAAAACAAAATTTGTAATAAAAATATCAACTTAAAATATTCATGTACGTAGAAAACGACGATGCTCTGCGACTCCTTTCCAAAGAAATTAGAACGGCTGTAAAATTTTAATTTAATGGACCCAAAAGTTGTAAAGTTGTATTTTTACTGGAAACATGGTATAATAAATAAATGACTTGTTGTGAAATGAATTTCCTTATGTACAGGGAATATAAATATTCCATTTGTACTATTGTTTATAATTTGGCGACAGGGTTAGGGTTAGGGTTAGAATCCAATGGTCCCTAAAAATAACAATTTTATCAACTTAAATTAACGATTGACATAATTTCACTAGCTACAGGTGAGGTTTGTTCATATGACTAACCAGTATTTGCACATGTACATCTCGATAAAAGTTTTAAACTGAAACTTTATTATTGAAATAAATGCATCTTTAATATATGTCTATAAATTTATAATAATTTAATGATTAACAGTAAAATTGGCACATGAAAATGTGGTAAATATTGCAAAATGAATATAAAAAAAAAATGTTGAAATAAATAGAGAGGGAAGGAGACTTAAAATCAACTAATGCATTAAGCACAGATTTTAGAGCTATCTCACCTTGATCAGAAAATGACTTGATGTCTGTGTCATCCAAGTTTATGTCATTGCTTTTGTTGTCATTGCTTTTGTTGTCTCCTTCTGCTGTCGGTGGCAAACAGTAATCATTGACCATGAAGGAGAAGGCCTGGTACTTTTGTAGGATTTTCTTGCTTGTATTTTCTGCTTCAGCCATTTCCTACATCAATATTAACATTTCTGTTAACATATTCATGTACTACATGTAATGTTTGATATTTGAAATTACATGATTTACAAAATATATATGTGTTTTTAAAATTTTCAATAAAAAAAATGGTTCAAATAATCTTGAAGAATGATAAGACATTTTTTGTGTTAATATTTAGCATGAAATATGTCAAAAAATCATTAAATTCCTAGTTTACATTTACATTCAAAAGTGCTTTTCTTGTGTCTTACCATGGAATACCATTTGACTATAAACAGCTGCTCTTGTAGTAAGGGGGGAGTTCAATCAAATAAAAAAAGGATGATGAACAACTGAAGAAAAAATGTTTAAAAATAATAAGTAAATAAAAATATGGAAAAAAAATCAAATGTAAACACACCCACCCTCCCTCACACACTCACCCACACCACACACTCCCTCACAACTGAACAAAAAAAACTAACTAAAAAGTAAAAACTCAACTTACCCGTATACACTCGCCTATAAGTCGGTCCGCTTATAAGTCGGTTGTATTTTTAAGCTTATATTAGAGAAATAGAATTTCTTAAAAACCAATCATTTTATAAGTCGCCTATAAGTCGGACATAGAGTTTTGGACCAAAGTTTAACTCTCAAAAATCCGACTTATAGGCGAGTATATACGGTAATTATAAAATTTAATGCCAAGAAATAAAATTTACATTAAAAATAAGTAACAACAAAAATCATATTAAAACATAATGAGCAATTCTCCATATATTCAGGACATATATACTAGAATATGCTGATTTTATATCTTTCTAATTTTTAAATTTACCTGTATAATACTCCTGCGATTTAATCGCTGATTCCGCGCTTTTTTTCTTTCATTTGGAATCTTTTCTTTGTACGAAAAAATTGTCGGCCTGAAATTGATGTCCCCCGGATCGTCGCTGTGCCATCCTCCCTGGAAATGGGCCGAGCACACATAACTCGCTTCAGTTGGTGTCCATTTATCTCTTTGAATGACTTTAATCCAAGCCTTTCGTTTTCGTTTGTCCTTCGGAAATCTGAAAAAGCTGACCCCTTTCTCTTTACTCCCCGCGTCGGCTTTATTGTGGCATTTATATGCAACACACGACCGAACCATTGTCACTTGAAAGTGCTTTCTGTTGTCAAAGACGCTTTCCTCGCGGAAGTACTTATACGCATGCGCGAGTTTCAGGACTGGGGTTAGTGCGAAAAGGTTTATTGGACCATCTTTTTTTCCTTATAAAAAGTGTTTTCTGACAGTTTAAATTTTCTTCTAAAGTATAATAATTATATAAAACTCTCAAAATATCTTTGAAAACAATACAAGAATTGTTTCTGGATTGCTGAAATAATTATTTCTTCAGTAACAGAATAATCAAGTTTATAGCTACATGATCTTTTTCAAGACTACTAAAAATACCAGTCTTTACATCAAATTCAATTCTTTTAGCAGACTTTAAAAAAAAATCCAATCTGACAATGCCAACCAAACCACAGAAACCTGTGGACAGTAAAAAAAATAATTGCTTAATTGTTTCTGGTTCTTGTTCACATAATGAACAAAGTGGAGAATCTGTAATTTTATGCAACTGTAAGTATTTATTTGTACCTAAAATTCTATGAATGATTCTATAATTGAACCATATCAGTGCTAAATTTTTAGTTAAGTATTTTAAATTTGTATAAATATGCTTCCACTCAAATTCAAATTCCAACTTTAAATCAATAGCCCATTTGTTTTCACAAATAGGCCTGTGCTGTTTTTTAGACATTAAAAGATCATAAATATTTTTACAAAGTATTTTTAAAAATTCTGGTTGGTATGGTTTACCATAAGTAGTTTTTGACAATTGTTTGACATTTGGCCATGAATATAAAACTACTTGCTTTAGTCTCTCATGAGTAGTAAATGGCAACTTAACTAAATAATCATTTGTGATACTTTCATAACTAATAAAATTGCCTTCTGTATCAAATAAATCATGTATTACATGGAACCCCTTTTCATACAATGCCTTATGAAATACACATTTATTTTGAATCGTTATCTTATTATTATGTCACAATAGTTGAAACAATATATCTACATCTTGAAAATGAAAACTTTCTAAAAATTCAGCAAAATAAAACAAAGTTTCTTTCCAAAAAATACTATGTATGGATTTTGCCCTTTGTTTACAATATTCAGATCCAACCTGTCAAAGTTTATTAATATTATAATTTCAGAAAAAAATGTTTATTCAGTTTGAATTATTTGTAGATATTCTTCTAATCCATGTTAATTCTAGGAATCTAATAAATGTTTCTATATTAGTCATCCTACATCCACCCCTCTCAAAACCCAACTGTAACGTTCCCCCCCCCCCCCCCCCCCCCCGAAAAAATCCTATGTTTGTTTTTCAAAATAGTGCAAAAGATTAAAAAAAATTTGCATTACTAAGTACGTGATGGAATATGTACTAGCTTTATAAGACCACTTGTAATAAAAATATTTGGTTGCACTCTCTCCCGATCTACTGCCTGGAAATGGCCCGACTTATTTTTAATTTACATCCCATTACACCATATTTTTTTCTTTTTCTTACGTCAACAATTGTGTTTAAATTTTAAGGAATTTCTTTCTCACCTATAAATACGGACCCAATAATTTTTCCCTGAGTTGGGAGGACCACCAAACGTCATTTTAAAGATGGTATAAAATATTTAATTATGTTGATTTTTTTCTTTACTTTGTAAAATTTTAATTTTGACAATATGGGCAAATAGAATTTTCGTCATAAGTACCTGCATGACGTCATTTTCAGATTGTAAAATCACAAACAAGGAGCAAGACTTCAGCATATGCTATTTATAGAACTTGTGTTTGGCTATGTTTCTAATCTGAATTGTGGTTTTGTAGATATAGAGATAGTTCGAACTTTTTGATCACTCCTGGTACTAGTTGGTATTAAAACAAGGTCATTCATATCGATTATATGTGTCTTATTTCTTTATGTTTCATTGGTGATAATTAAAATTTTGATAGATGATATAAGTTATCTATGGCAAATTTACAAACTCTTAATTTTTAACTTTGATGGTGCTCATTTTTCCTTACCTGGAATCAGACAGTTTAAGATTTTTTTTTATATCAATACGTACACTATTTAACAACTGTTCGATAATTATACTAAATAAATTACTTCAAGCTACACTATAACACATTTCATCTTTTAAAAGTGTTCTGGTATTATTTGAAATATGTCATGTATGTTGCAACTGTAATTCTCCTCTACGTTTAAAGATTGTTATGTCTAAGTAATAATCATTAGGTTATATTACTTACTACCTTTATTTGTTGCATCGTATCATCTGATTAATAAAAAAACGCGAATTTAACCTCACTCCAGCAAATCGGGAAAAACTTATCTGTTTACAGTTCGAGTTTCCTCGTTAAAATTATTCCACTGAGCACGTGGTTGGTATGTGCATATATCTGCTGTGGATAGATCCGTTTATTACCATGATTCCATGAACTACTTTCATGTTTTTTGCACTCTTTTTGAAGACAACGGTACCTTGTTTTGAACTTGAAATTATCATTTAAAAGTGCAAAATTTTCTCAACAAATGGTTGTAGAGAGAACATTAAGGCACAGTTTGCATATTTTTTTGGATTTTTTAAAGCTCTGCTGAATTCTGTAGCTGCGCAGTTCTAAAGAGCATATCAAAAGCATTTTTCTGCAAAAGTATAGATTATATATACACAACATGCATTTAGTTATGCATATTTATTGTATCTTTATCATAAGGACTTAAAATTTGATCAAAATATAATGTATTTTAGCCATTTGAAGAAATGTTTACATTTTGTTCTCACTGCACTAAAGGTGGCTGTACATCCCCCTTAAGGTATTCAATGTATAACGAAGGGATTTTGACTGATTTCAAATAATTTTAAACTAGTTAAAAGCACATTGTTAGATAAAGATAAAAGTGAAATGAACCAAATTAACAAGACTGATAACATGTAAGGAGACAGTCATTTTGCACATCAAAAGTTTTTGAAGAGTTATCTCCCCACAAGTTTGGTTGATTGATGTCGCTAATTTTCACACAATAACTCATTATCAAGTCTGGCGACTTGGATATAGAGGGGAAAATAACCAAAATCTCACGGCGCACTACGTTTCGGGCAATCGGGGCTGCCGTGGCTGCCGGGAACATAGTGTAAACGTAGCATTACATTCATGTACATTTGTTTTAATTTTTCCGCACTCCTAGAGTTTATTGAGAGAAAAAAATAGTGTCATGGTTTTGTTAAACTACTGCAATTTTGAGTGAATTGTTGATCAATTCAATTTTTTCAGAGTCACGCAGGGAAACGAAAAAAATGACGTCGCACTAACATAATATAACGTCCATGATGAAAATTATAATATTTCTGATGGAAAATTGAAAAACTTTAAAGTTTTTTTGGCAAGAAATTGAGCGAAGACACATATTAATTTTTTAAAAAAATATATCGATTCTAAATTTACTTCATATTTATTGTATTGAGTGATTTAAAATTCGTCAGCTACGTTTTAATGTTATGACCATGGTTTTGAAATGCGAATACCTAGAGAAAAAGGGCATTGTACTATATATTTCTTAAAAAAGCGTCAACTGTTCTCATCAACATCAGTGCATATGAATTACAATTAAAATTAACCTCGCAGAAGAATCTTTAAAAAATTTCAGAAAGACTTAAAGCGAGAGAAGTTTGCTAAAACATTTTTAGCCTATGTTTTAAGACAAACAGTAAACCCACGATCTACTTTAAGCTTCAGATGTTTCCTGACTCCAGTACCAAGTCCATGCTACAGTATTTAGTTATTAATAATAACACCAAAAACAAAAAACAAATCTAATTTCCAGTTTATTAAAGCCAAGTATCTATGATTGTATAACTGCTGTCATTGTTGATAATTAAAATAATGTATATCTAGTGTCAGAATAATATAAAATCCACTAAATCTACGATAAACGTAAGCATTAACAGGAATTTTCATTTCAGATAAATCATTTATTCTAAGTAAGGGTAGAAAGAGTAAACGAATTTCCTGATAACATTGATAATCAAAAAACTGTCCCTGTATCAAAACAGATTCCACATCATAATGAAAACGTCTATCATGGTATGTAGCATATGTGCCCTTGCCTTCTATTTCTTCTCTGAGCGTTTGGTAAAAGCGTCTTAAAATCTGAAATATAAACATAATCTAAAGAAACATTTCTACGACAGAAATCGAAATCACCAGTAAATACATTATAACATAAGATTGACGCATTTAGTGACGCCTCATCAATTCGTGACATACCTAGTGGTGCCTGACCATCATCATATGCATAGTCTCTTTGACTTCTGTGCCGAACTCTACTGTTGGATACCAAACCCAATGTCAGTCGGACGTAGACCAGGGGCCATTTACCTAACCCTAACCCTAACCCTGACAAGCGTTATACCACCAGCCTCCTCCTCCTCCTCCATTTCTCAGGAGAACATTCTAAAGATCATATGTCAATTTTAAATATTCTGAAAATCCCCAACACCCAGATGAATTTAAATTACCATACCTTTACTGGATTCCGAAACTTCATTCACAAACCTTTCAAAAATACATAGCTGGCTGAAGTACATGTCCCACCAAGCTTTTTACTTCTCAGTTAGATATTAACCGTAGGAATATTCAATATTCAATATTAATGTTCAAAAATGAATGCGTAAAACTTACCGAAATTCGAAATTACAAAAATTGCAAAGTCATAACATTAAATATAGTGTACGACTTTTCAACACTTTCTAATATCATTCCCCAAAATTAAATTAGAGTACGGATTTGTCATTTCATTGAAAGCTGCATTTTCGATAGGAATCATGGTGGTAAGTTTACTTACCTAGCCATTTTTTTCTCACTATTATATATTTCGTTAAAAACATTTTTATTATACACAAACGTACTCTACAGATTCATTAAAAGTTGCTTGAATTTCTGATTCACGAGTTCTTCCACATATCTGTCCAGTCCGTTTTTATGAAATATATTCTTGTAGTCATACGTGGGAATATCTAATTTTTTAACCGTACAGATTACGAAATAATGACTGTAAACAAGACTGCTGATATTTTTGTTTCATCAATTTGTTTGTCAATAATTTACCTCGTTTCAGATTGTACTAGGGTTGTTCAAAAAGTTAGTGGACAGTGTAATTTTGCACAAAGATATGTTGCAATGCAAATGATTTGTATATTACATTAAATGATAACGTATTTTGAAATAATTTGCAAAATTTCAGTCAGTTTTACTTACATTTATTTAAATTATCTCATTTTTAATCATACAGTGTCAATGCCCGTGGAACAACTGTGGCATGATTTTTTGCCGTCGTTGCATCGCTATGATTTACTAGTATTAATAATCTTCCATCTTCTTGGAATCTCTTTCCATGCTACGATCTGCCGATTTTGTCGTCCGTAGAAAGTAATTTCGGCATCAAACGAGTACAAATCTTTTCAAATCCAAAACATTTTGTTATTATTTTATGTACATAGACGTACTTACGAGGGCCGTTCAAAAATTACGCGGACTTGTTGCACAGAAAAAATATTTAACGACCTAATCGGGCAAAATGTCACACATAATATTAAAGAATCTTTACTTATATGGTCTTCAAAATTTCACAAAAAATGTTGTAAATTGGTATCAATTTTGAGTGATTTTTCAGGACATATCATTAAGTCACGGAGCAGCAAAATCTTTGACGTCACAGGCATAATAAAGAATATGTGATTGATCTCTCATTTTCTTAAAATTTTCCCAAGAGTACCTGTACAGTTTGAGTTACCTTATCTACTCAACATCCAAACACCATTTCTTGTCAAGCTTATAAATCGATTAAACAAGTAAAGAATGTTCATTTTTGTTTTAAAACCAAAAACTTCAGGTATTTATGAGATATATTGTAATATTAGTGACTCTCAATCACGTTCTTTATTGTCCGGATAAAGTTTTCGTCAAAAACCTTCTTCCCGCCTTCCCGTATAGCCTTTTTACAGAGGTCTAACAGTCTATAATTTCAAATTGCTATTTGTGGACGAATGTTACGAATACCATAGTTTACTACATGTTTGATTATGCATATTTTGGATCCATCTTGTCGATATCACGAGCATTATACATAATTTTACAATAGTGTGGTGCGCCGTCATTTCAGGAGACGTCATTTTCACAGTCGTTTTCACGGGAATCGCATCAGAGAAAAATCACGATATTTCTCTAAATACTTCAAATATCACGTCAGAAATCTAAATACATAATAATAAAACAATTTAAAGATACATTTGTGAAAACTGTCGAAAAATATCGCGAATTATAGAAAATAAATGAGTTAAATTTTGGACTCCGCATGCTTTTGCTTTAAATTTTTTGTCGTGCTCCGTACCTCTCCATCAGCGATATCAACATACCGATAATTTTCGTAAAAAAAATTTAAAATACAAAAATTTTGCTTAAAATTTATTGGAATCTTTAAGATACATCTTTCTGTAAACTTTCATAACTATATGACGTCTGTAAGGGTAAATAATAGCCCAGTCCGCGTAATTTTTGAACGGCCCTCGTATTTCCAATTTATCCGATTTATCCCTTACTACTTATCTTCTATTTTGTCAAGATACTGTAACATTGCAGCCGTCAAGTCAAAATCAATAAGTGGAGGTTTTCCTAACTTTTCGACATTCATTCCCCTACTAACAACCATAGAAGGCAATTCTATTGTTTAAATGAATTCCTCTTCAACATTCCTACAAGTAAGAAATACAAGTGATGTTCGGATTACCAACAACATTTTATTTCCAACACTTATCCTTAATGTGTCTCACAGGTATCCTCTTCTCAATACCTGTATTTACAAATAATTAAAAGATTCCAGTATTTTATTTTCCCTTTTTCAGTAATGCCCTTAGATTGTAAGGACCTTTACACAGATGGTCGCTATGATTCCGGGGTGTACGACATATACCCCTATGGGACCATTACTATTCCTGTCCTCGTGTTCTGTGATATGACCACAATGGGCGGAGGGTGGACGGTTTGTACAAATGTTAAATTTACTTTGAGTTATATAATTCCTATTAATAAGTGATTCAATTCTATAAAACAATAATAAAATACAAATTTATATCATAAAATATACATTATACAATTGTTCAGAACAGTGAATTGATTTGCTATAATTGATAATTTTTTAAGGCAATTCAAAAACGAGTAGATGGATCCGTGAGTTTCAATAGGAGCTGGACGGAATATAAGAATGGTTTTGGTGCCCCAGAACAGGATTACTGGATTGGTAAGTATTAATCTCTTTTTAAGAGGGAAAGAATGGGGGGGGGGAACTTAACGCCCTATTTTGGATCTTTTTGCGACTCCTCTAACAATCTGTAAATGAAGTGAATCCAAAATAAATCATGAGCAATGGAAAGAGCAACATATACTTGGCTATATTAGGTGGAACGTTTGTGCAAAAACAATGCCCCGTTGTCGTGTATCAAATTAGAACAACGATACATGAGTGTCGTCTTCCGGAAGTCGACATGTACCCGGAGTGGTTTTTATGTCACACAGTCAATATTTATAGGAGGCAGGGCTATCGATCGGTGTCGATGTTGTCATTTCTCTCTCTATCCCTCTCTCTTTTTTTTTTTACAAAAATTCGAATACTTGTTTAGCATACTGTATTACAGCGATATGAAATTATTTTAAAAATGTGATGACACGCAAAATTAAAACAATATTTAATTTTGCTAAATTCTGAAAACGGCTACAAAAAACGCTCAAAGACATGATTTAGATCGAGGTCAGTTGAAGAATACAATGTAACTGTTTTCAAGAGTACATTCGCAGGTAGACATCACGTGACGAATTGTAATATTTATCAGGTCAATCGAAGACATTTCAATGGAAAGCGAGAAGTTTGTTTTGAACATGTTTTTTGTCAAATTAAATATGAGCGCACATTTGTCGGCTTTTCTCCGTTTAATATTACATTATTTTGTTCAATATACAGCTACAGTTTTCGCTTGACACACTTTTACTAAAAAATTCCAAACTTTTACTTCGGCCATAACTTTTGAATAGTAGGTACTAGGACTTTCATATTTCACATATATATTGTTTGTGGCAAACTGAAAAGGAAAGGAAATTGTTCCTTTCATTGGGTAACAATAATCTTGACCTTTTGACCTTGATTTTGGAGATTTACGTACTTATGAAAAAACTTTAACCTTGACCATAACTTTTGAACGGTGAGGACGAATGCTTTCGTACTTCACATATGTAATCCTTGTGAGAAGACTTTTCATTGGATACCAATAACTTTTGCCCTTTGACCTTGACCATGGAGTTTTAATTACATTTTAAAAACTTTAACCTTGGTTAAAACTTTTAAACAGTAGATACTAGAACTTTTATATTTCACATATGTATTCCTTGTGGCAAGACATTTCATTGGATACCAACAGCCTTGACCTTTTGACCTTGACCTTGGAAATTTACGTACTTATGAAAAAACTTTAACCTTGACCATAACGTTTGAACGGTGAGGACTGTGGCTTTTGTACTTCACATATGTGATCCTTTTGAGAATACTTTTCATTGGATACCAATAACTTTTACGCTTTGACTTTGACCTTGGAGTTTTAATTACTTTTTAAAAATACTTTAACTTTGGTCACAACTTTTGAACAGTGAATACTAGGACTTTTATATTCTTCATATGTATTCTTTTGGCAAGTCCTTTCATTGGATATCAACAACTTTGACCTTTTGACCTTGACCTTAAAGATTTATGTACTTATGAAAAAACTTTAACCTTGACCATAAATTTTGAACAGTAAGGGCTAGGGCTTTCATACTTCACATATGTAATCCTTGTGAGAAAACTTTTCATTGGATATCAACAACTTTGATCTTGACCTTGGAGTTGACCTACTTTAAAAAAAACTTTTCACTTTGGCCATAATTTTTTAACGGTCAGGATTAGGGTTTTCATCCATCAAAAAAATCAACTTCAGTGTTACTTCTAAATAAATGACATATGATAGGATGTTCGTATTACACAAAATATGTCATAAAAATAACACCTCACCTACAAAGACTCCGAAAGCGGGGGACCACAATTCTTTGAATTTGCTCGTTCTTTTTATTTCAGTTGCATGCAACAGAAGTTCATTGCTAATCCATGTCTTAGAGAAATGTTCTCGTTTTTGGAAACATTTTCATGGCACCCTATTTGATCACCGTAGATAATAGTCGGAAGAAACATTTCAATACACATCTATAATTCTTCCAGTTACTGCGCGAAAAACTTTGAAATGACACGCCAATTAAATCAATATTTTTTCGCTCTATGTTCAGTATTTTTTTTCGCTGCATTTACAAGATCATTGTATCGAGAGATGTGAAATAAATTGATATTTTTCTCTAATGTAATTTGTGTGCGCTAATGATCCTTTTTTAAAAATGCCAAATAGAAAATAAAATGATTTCATGTCTTAGGAATTAAATATTAAATGAAAATTGTTCGAGCAGTTAGAATGAAAAGTATAAACTTTTCGTTGAAAAAAAAATCTCTAATTGTACATGTACATGTTTATTTGAAATATTATATGCCGTAAAACTATAGCTATGGACATTTTTGTTTAATTATACTTTTTATGCCTACTTCAAACCAA
>PRKT01000526.1:126233-199533 GCA_003671525.1 Saccostrea glomerata | reverse complement strand
CCCCCCCCCCCCCCGCAATTATTTCTGCGAAATAGACATACAACATGTGTATATGCTCCAAAGATCCCCAATTAGTTAACGGTATTTTCCCTCTTTTAATTATAATTACGCTTTTTACATACATGTCTTAATGATAAACATTAAAAGTCTGATAGAACGATTTAGTGGAACTTTTCAATGCGGGTAAGATTTTATGTATGTCACCGTTGTAACGCGAGATAACTCGTACGCACTTATGGAAAGATAACTCCTGCCCGCCGCCGTGCAAGCGGTACCAAATAGCCTCGACCTGCTAAATTCCAAATTTAATTAATTTATTTAAAAATCAATTATTTATAAAATCTTGTAAAATTACAATATTTGACAACAATATACATTTATTGACTGGATTCGAGGGCCACTTGAGTTTTTTCCAACCCAAGAACCAAATTTTGTGCAAACGCATTTTGCCCGAGAACACGGTCAGTCAATTAATGTTTTGTTACACCTTTTGTTTTAATATCTCTTTAAGATAAAGTGTATTTTGTACTTTCTTCCATGATGTAACCTCAGATCCGTCACTGTTAAACCATCCAATACAAATGATACCAAGTTCCGCCCATCGTGTAACATAAGCAGTCATTACATCTCATAGAGCGGTGCAGCATCTCACTAAACGGCCAGACGTCAATTTTTTTTTATTCCCGCTCAGTAAAAAATTAAAAATGTTATTCTATATATATTTATTTGAATAGGAACACAATTTTAAAAATATATTAACAATACTGTCCATTAATGGAATGAAATATATGGAGATAGCAAACACCCGCCATGTGCTTGTTATCTATTAATACTCACTGTACTGACGCCCTTGTTATGAACGGAACGTGTTCAAGGTTGAGTTAAGAGTGATGCGTGTTACGGTAAGAATGTTGTTAATCTTGTTTTGTATGTAACTTGAATTATACGAAATATAATATCCGTTCATCGTTTATATAATAAAATACCGGTATCTTGTTTATTTCAATGTAGAGACCACATACGCTACGCAGTGTGAAATATCTCGTGTATGAGGGACCGGGTGTGGCATCGCCATATTTTGGTGGTATGTGTTCAGTTAAATTTAAATTCATATAGGCCTACTGATAAATTCTTTTCTTTTTGTTTGTGTGTTCTATTGGTAATATGTGTATATATTTGTTTGTTTGTAGCTGATTGCCAATTTAATGTTTAATTAAAAAGAAAGAACCATAAAAAGAACTTGACTTAGTCGTTATAGTATTGTACACATAAGGTTACAAAAATAATCTCTAACTCATAATACAAGTTTTCCATTTTCTTCGTGATAATGTAACCTAATTTGGTATGTTTATGCGCAATAATATTGTATGAGCCAAGTACAGGTATAAGAATTTTAAATTAAGAAAGAAATGAAAAGTACATGATACGTCCGTATGCTTAATGAACTAACATTTTTATATGTAATTTTTCCTACTGGTGACTTTTAGGTTGATAAATTAGACAATAATCAACAGGAGAGACGTTAATGATTTAGCTAAGAAACATCACCAAATAAAATATCACTAAATGAAAGAAAAAGTGAGCAAGCTCACATAACCCACGCTCCCCAAAAGTCTAAGTGCAGAAATTCCCGGAAAAAATAAAGGAATCGGAATTTCTTGGTAATATGCACATCAACACATTGTGTCCTAAATATCTGATGTATCTAAATATAAGATGTAGCCAAAAATCTAAGTTGAAAAGTGCGGTAATTTCCGGGAAAAAATAAATAGGAATTTCCTGGTAATTAGCACATCTACACATTGTGACCTAAATATCTGCAAAGTTTGACGAAATTGTGTTCAGTGTTTTATGAGGAGTTGCGCTGACAAACTATTCATCTTTATATTCAAGATTTTGCCAAAAATCTAAGGTGAAAAGTGTAGAAATTCCCAGAAAAATTAACGGAATAGGAATTTCCTGGTAATTAGCACACTTACATATTGTGTCCTAAATATCTGAAAAGTTTGACGAAATTGTGTGCAGCAGTTTATTAGTAGTTGTGCTGACAACTTGTGCAACTTGTTGCGTGGGTTATAATAAAATATGTACGACCTATGAATTGTCATCTATAATTTCTGAACCTTTTATTATTGACAATCAATAGCGATTCGGCTTACAGCTTCAATTTGAGTTTTGTTTGGGAGTGGGGGTTTGTCTTAACAAGAGCTGCAGGCCCATAGGAATCAATATCAGTTAGAGGCAAGAAAGGGCTTTTACGACATTTTGAATTCTATTAATTCAGTGATAGACAAAATCAATTCATTCTTTGAAGTATATATATATACAATATAGGTATAAAGCTACTTCAATCCAATTACACTATTTCCGTTTTAAAGTCTGGTACATCATTAAGAGATGTAAAAATGTTTTTGTTTGAAAATGTTCTCAAATACGGTTATATAATATGTTTTTTTCTTACATTCATGTACATTTGTTTTAATTTTTCAGCACTCCTAGAGGTTATTGGAAGAAAAAGAAAACACGTGACATTGAAATAGTTCCACGGTGTGGGTAAACTATTGCAAAGATTATTGAAAATTGAATCCACGCATTTTATTGTTTATTTTGAGTGAATTGTTGATCAATTCATTTTTTTAAGTCGTGCAGGTATACGAAAATAATGACGTCGCACTAACATAATATAACGTCCGTGATGAAAATATATTTCTGATGGAAAATTAAAAAAAACTTTAAAGATTTCTGGAAAGAAATTCATTGAGAACACATATTCATTTTAAAAAAAACATATCGATTCTAAATTTACTTTACATTTATTGTATCGAGTGATTTAAATTCGTCAGCTTCGTTTTAATGTTATGACTATGGTTTTGAAATGCGGATACCGACAGAAAAAAATTTCTTTAAAAAAAGGCCACAACTGTTCTCATCTACATAAGTGCATTTCAATTTACAATTAAAATTTAACCACGAAGAAGAATCTAAAAAAATTCAGAAAGGAAAAGTTAAAACGAGAGATATTATCTAAAAAAAAATTAAGTGGATGAAGGACCTTTAGCTGAAAAAAAATACCTGTCATTTAATTTTTTTCATAATTTGTATATATCTTATTCAGTATGTCCTACATACTATAAAGCAGACATATCAATAGGTTTCTGAGATATTGAGTGACAAATACCCCACAGTGTCTGAGCGGAGTTTTTATTCTCCGTGTTTCTGGGTCCATTACTCTGTCGATAATTGAAAATTTTCACCATAGATAAAAATATACCAGCGGAAATGTCTTTTAAAATATTTTAGAGTATGAATAGGGTTAAAAATTCGAAAAAGCAAGATTCTTTTGTAACACCACATCTGGAGACGGA
The DNA here is from genome assembly GCA_003671525.1 of Saccostrea glomerata. Taxonomy (NCBI): domain Eukaryota; kingdom Metazoa; phylum Mollusca; class Bivalvia; order Ostreida; family Ostreidae; genus Saccostrea; species Saccostrea glomerata. The sequence goes on along the minus strand of PRKT01000526.1, from coordinate 196,168 downwards.
AATTTACGACTTTTTTTAGGACAACTTAAACCATAAAAAAATTAATTTGCAAAAAATCCTATCATTCAATATTTGAAAATTTACGTCGAAGTTCAAGGTCGTCATTGTATTGATTAACTGTAAAAATATCGATTGGTGAAGCTGAGCTCAATTTCGCACGGGGCAAAGTTAAACGAGTCATGATCATGAGAAAAACGTGTCATGTTTACATTTCTCGAGTCGGGAAAAACCCACCTATGACGTCACACATTCCTGAAATAAGCAAAATAAGACAAACCCACAGAACTTTTCCGTCAACAACCATGTAAAATTATTTTTTGCGTTCTGAAATTTACGAAGTACCCTACCATGTACATATTATGGCCCGTTTTTATGATTTTATACTACCCGTTTTTACCGTGTATGATCTTACTGAACTAAGAGATCCACTATGACGTCAAAGACGCATTGGACGCGCAGAGTAGGGAAACGGCAGAGTGGATTAATATATTCCGTAATTTGATAATATTTGCAAGAAATTTTGAATGTTTTCAGATATTTTTATACTAGATGGTGAACGCAAACAAACAGTCAAAAAAATTATACAAGTACTGTGGTTTCAATCTCGTTTTGTACATATTTTATCAGAGATTATGACGTAAATCAAATGAGTCACGTGACCATACATCCTTCATCCCCTTAAGTCTATGTTTTCAGGCAGACAGTAAACTCGCGATCTACCTTAAGCTTCAGATGTTTCCTGACCCCAGTGCCAAGTCCATGCGGCAGGGTTTAATTGTAAATATAACAAAAAATCAAATCTAATTTCCAGTTTATTTAAGCCAAGTATTTATGACTGTATAACTGCAGTCATTGTTGATCAATTAGATAATGTTATTTAGTGTCAGAAAAATATAAAAGCCGCTAAAACTATGATAAACGTACACATTAACAGGCATTTCCGTTTTATATAAATCATTAATTTTAAATTAGGGTAGAAAGAGTAAATGAATTTCCTGATAACATTGATAATTTAAAAAATTGTCCCTGTATCAGAAGAGATCTACGGTATAATAAAAACATCTATCATGGTATGTAGCATATGTGCCATTGGCATTTTTCTTCCCCGAGCGTTTGGTAAAAACGTCTTAAATCTGAAATATAAATATAGTCTAGAGAAACATTTCTACGACAACAAGAGGCCAATGGGCTTCATCGCTCACCTGAGCATTGTAGCTTGGAAAAAGCAGAAATCAGTTTATTATTCACAGGTTTAAATCCATAAGTGGTCCCAACCAATCCTTAAAGGGGGAGAATGTGATTTGAACAGACTTGAATCTACACTAACTAAGGATGCTTGCATATATCTTTGCTTACCTGTGGCTTTGTTACCATTTACATTTGAACTTACACTGTGGCCCAACCTTACCCTCAGGGGTCATGACTTGGAGAAACTTGAATCTACACTACCTAAGAATTCTTGGCTTTACTATTCTTGAAAAGAAGATTTTAAAAGAAATTTTCTAAGCAAAACCTATGCACCTTGATTTCCTTTGATTAATGAAGAAAAGGTATTCGAAATGTTAAAAAGACTTGATGTAAACAAATCTGCTGGTATAGACTTTCTTGGACCTAGATTGCTTAAACTGTCAGCTAGTATAATATCCAAACCTCTAACACACTTAATAAATTCTAGCATAATCAATGGATCTTTTCCTTCACAGTTAAAGGTCGCAAAAGTAACTCCCTTGTTTAAAAAGGGCGATAAATCAGACCCAGGAAACTATCGTCCAATCTCGATTTTACCAACGATATCGAAAGTTTTAGAGAAGCATGTAGCAGAAAATATACGCATCTTTACTTCTCACTTTGACTTGCTAATGAAAGCACAATCTGGATTTCGAGAACTTCACTCATGCCAGACAGCTCTCACAAAACTAACTGATGATTGGTTGCATGCAATAGATAAAGGAAATTTTGTAGGTATTACATATCTGGATTTTAGCAAAGCATTTGATCTTGTTAATCATGATATACTAATTAAAAAACTTGAATGCTATCACTTTGATCCAATATCAATTAAATGGTTTAAATCATACTTATATAATCGAACTCAAAGTGTTAAAATTGGTGCGTACACATCTGAATCACTGCCAGTCACAGCAGGTGTGCCTCAGGGCTCTATTTTAGGTCCTTTGTTGTTTCTATTGTATATTAATGATTTACCATTGTCTGTTGAACATTGTAATATTGATATGTTTGCTGATGACACTACAATGCATCTTCATGATAATAGTATTTCTCGTATTGAAACCACTCTTAATCATGAACTCTGTCAAATACAAAAATGGTGTCAACAAAATCAGATGATTATAAATACTGATAAAACAAAGTGTATGTTAATGGGAACACACCAAAAGAAATCTAAATTAGAAAACGTTAATTTTCATTTACAACTTTCCGATCATCCCCTTGAAAATGTAGAAATGCAAAAATTATTAGGTGTTCACATTGATCATAATCTTCAATATACTTGTCATGTAGATGCAGTTTGCAAAACTCTTACATATAAATTATTTACTTTACGAAAAATCAAAAAGTTTCTTCCAATGCGTACTAGAAAACTATTTTATAATGCTTTTATCCTGCCATCGATTTTATATTGTCTATCCATTTGGGGCAATTGTCCTCAAACGCACATGGACAGAATCTACAGATTACAAAAAAAAGCAGCTAGGATTATTTTAAATGAAAAATATGATACACCTTCAATGCCTTTATTTAACACTTTAGGTTGGCTAACAGTTTATGAACTTTTATATTTACAGAAAAGCATTTTAATGTACAAAATATTTCATGGAATGTCTCCTGATTATATGCATAATCTTTTTGAATTTCAAAGTTCTGGATCATACACTTTACGCTCAGAAACAAATTCCGAACTTCGACTACCAAAATATAAAACAAACTTATTTAAAAATTCTTTACAATATTCAGGGGTTATTATCTGGAATGAGTTACCAATTAATATCAGAAATTCTCAATCCCCTGCAATATTTAAAAGAAGTGTTGAAAATTTTCTACTTATAAAACGCAATGATTCGGTGTGATTTTTTTTCTTTCTCTCTATACTGAAATGCTGATGTTTTTATTTGTTTGTAACATACTGATTGATTTTTTATTGTCTCATAATTGTAATTTTATTTATTGTATATATGCATTGTATATGTGTTTTTAAAGAAGGCCCCGAGGAAGACTAGTGTTCGCACTAATCGGGTTACCTTCTCTAAATAAAGTATTATTATTATTATTATTTTATTATTATTATGTTGTGTTCCCGCCCCTACCCCATGTGTCATGATTTGAACATACTGGTATCTAGATTACCTAAGGATGCTTCCATATAAATATTACTTATCATGGCTTTTGCTATTCTTGAGAAGATTTTTAAAAAAAATTTCTATGTAAAACTTTGATCAGCCATTGTAGCCCTACCTTACCCCCGGGGGTCATGGTTTGTTTAAATATGAATTTACACTAACTGAAGTTGCTTCCCTATAAGTTTCATCTTTCCTGGCTCAGTGGTTCTTGAGAAGAAGATTTAAAAAAAAAAATCCTATATATTTTTATGTAAAACTTTGACCGGCCATTTTGGCTCCACCCTTAATCCAGGGGTCATGATTTGAACAAACTTGTATCTACACTACCTGAGGATGCTCTCCTATAAGTTTCATCTTTCTTGGTACAGTGGTTCCTGTGAAAAATTTTAAAACATACCGCGAAATTTTCCCTATTTCTGAATTATCTCCCCTTGAAAAAGTGTACAGCTCTTCCTTTTAATAAACTTGAATTCCCTTCACCCAAGAATACTTTGTGCCAAGTTTGGTTAAAATTTGCCCAGTGGTTTTTGAGAAGAAGATGAAAATGTGAAAAGTTTACAACGACGACTACGACGACGACCACAACGACGACAGACAACGGAAAAATTTTGATCAGAAAAGCTCACTTTAGCTTTCAGCTCAGGTGAGCGAAAAAATCGAAACCGCCAGTAAATACAGCATAACATAAGATTGAAGCATTTAGTGACGCATCGTGAAATCATGACGTACCTAGTGACGCCTGACCATCATCATAGTTTCTTTGACTTCTGTGCCCTTTTCAACTGGTGGATACCAAACCCAACTCCATTTGGATGAAGACCAGAGGCCATTGAGGAAGGCGTATTGACAGTGGTTATACCACCAGCCTCCTCCTCCTCCATACCAGTTAGCAGCACAGTGACCGGCATGTCTGTCGTTATCCACGTCCGGGGTGCTGAAGAACATCCCTGACACATCTCTGTACGAATCACCCGTGTCTAGCATCCTGTCACCTATAGAATAAATTTTAATACATATCATGGCCGTAGGAACCGGGGGCGTCCTGCGTCTTATCCCATATCTGACGTTTGGAGGTCAGTGTTTGCTCTGCTCTTTTTTGTATTGTTTAATGGACTTTTGAGTTTTGTCTGTTTATAGCTCCATATACTTCATCTTTCATAGACACTTGAAGTTTCATACAACATTGTATGGTGTTTATTCTGAATTAACAGCTACCTCATGGACATTTATTGTACTCTTTGTGATAGTCATATAAGTAAGATCTACAAACTTCGTGTGATGTACTAGTTGGTTATAATGGTGTGCTTTTATGTAGGTGAAATGTGGCTTTACCTTTAAGAAGAGTACAAGCCGAGAAAGTAATGGTATGGCATTAATATGTTTACGGTGCGACCGTTGGGGCGAGCGCAGTTATTTACTTTCAAAATCATTTACACAACTTTGACTTGCACTGCTTATCCTCAGTTCATTAAAAAAGAAGAAAAATCACTTACCAGGCATCGGGATCGAGATTCCGAACTTTTCGGAAGTTTCCGACAAAGTCGGAAATACCCGAGCCGTTAAGTGACGTAAGTATGACGTCAAATAAAAAGTCCTTTTGAGTTAGAACGCAAACGATAGTTTTGAAGCATGGAGATAGCATTAAATCGTTGTTTGTAATTTTTTTTTCAAGTAAGTTGTTGCTATGTTTTAGCCACCATGTTGCTATGCACCGCAAAGGACTATTGGGATTGAAGAATGTTTTCACGTGGACTCATAAAAATACAGGTGTCATGTACTACGACAAGATACAGGTGTCATGTACTACAACACGACACAGGTGTCATGTACTTCGACAAGATAGAGATGTAGTTTCACATGCTTCAGATATGATGTACTCCTACACAATGTACACGTGATGTAATAGGATTTTTTCAGAGCTCTCTTTTAATATTAAAGCAGAACAATGCAATGAGAGAAAATATAAATTATATATTGTGCATATAACATGACGTTTTTTGGAAATACAATATAAACACATTTATATAACTCAGCATTCTCTGTATATATTTGTTGCTCTTTCTCTTTGACCCTTTCTCGTTGCTAAAACTTTTTTTAAAAAAATTCATTAGAACTCATTTGGAATGACTGTAGTTTATTACAACAACAAAATATGATAATTATCCCCAATGGGGCATAATTTTTTTTGATGATTATTTAAAGTGCTGCATAGGAAACACCAAAAAGAGACTTCATTTATTTCATCACTCCGGATCCAAACTCTCTAATGTATATATCAATATTAAATTATTTCCTATCAATACTGTTTTCTTGTTACTCTATTCCTGAAACATACTTTCATTAAAAATAAATCAATTAAAATGTTACTTAATCGAAGTCATTACGTCCTAAATAAAAAAAATACTTAATTTTTCAAAAATAAAAGCATTTATAGCAACATAAGATTGTGAGGGCAAATCATTAAACTCTAGGGGTCCGATGTAATAAAATTTCCAATGTACGTATAAATATACGTAAGGATATGAAAGTCACTAAATATTTCCCTAAAAAATAGTGTACGAATCTAGCATGTTCATTCCTAGGAAATATATGCAAAAGAAAATACTTCTAATTCCAATGAACGCCATGATTAGATTCATCTAACAATTGTACCCAACAAAGCAGTGATCATGAAACGTAACGAACAGGATTCCTGCTAAAAGGAGACTTTTTGTGATTTAAGAGTTATGATCTTTAATCCCAGTAGTAATATCACTTTTATTTATTTTGCTCTGTACAAAACGTAGTAGTAGCATTAAGGTAGGATTCTTCTCATATTTCTTGTATTTAAAAATGAATGGAATTTTAACAGAATCAAAAAGACAATATCACTACGTGATGGTATCAGTTAAATTTAATTAGATCGTTTTATATTTGAGACAAGGTCAGGTAAAGGCCATTACCTTTTTCCTGGACATTAATTATAAAAAAAAAAATACAGTTACAAATCATCCGATCCCTACTTGCACTTCAAAATATTGAATGTTTTTCTTTTTGCATTAAAAAGATTAAGAGAAAAAGGCTACCATAAAGGGCCTATAGTATGATATTACCAAATTGACATAAATAATTTCACTGAAATGGATATTGGCTAATCCGAATTCGCTCTACCTTTTTTAATTTTTTTAGGATATATTAGTTATTTTTATCTGTTTTCTATATTTTAATTTTACTCATTTTCACATATGGTAAAGTTGTCACATAAAGATACAAAATAATAATAAAAAAAAAAAACAGAAAGTTTTGATCGTTTATTATTAGAGAAAAATACATTTTTACTACTTTTTGGCGGAAATCACTACTCAGATTGGAAGCTTATAAAATCTAACAAAGTTCTAGTTCATTGGAAAAATCATATTTATTTATATATTTAGGAATTTTAGACCCTTATTATTTTAAAATTAAACTTGAATTTGAAAAGTATTCAAAAATTAAAACTAGAGATGCAGAAAAGAGGATATTTTCATACGCCATCATTCCGCCAAAAATACAGTCCCTGCTAGTTTTCAAAAGCGCTTTACCATTTCTATATCAAGTTGAACAATTGTGATGAGGAAAGAAAAATATGGTCTTTAAAACCTCTTACACCTTAATATATAAGACATATAGGCAAATGTACTTTGAAGAAGAATGTGGAGATAACGAACAGTATTCAGTCTCAAAGTTCATTAAACAATACAAAATAAGAGCAGAGCAAACACGGACCTCCGAAACATCATTGGTGGGATCAGGTGCCATCGAGGAGTGAGCATCCCCTGCCGACCGGTTACATCCGGCGTGTGCTCCTTGTCATCATCAGGAAATAACGGAAAAAAAATCCGTCGTCAATTCAGTGTATAAATAATGGACTAACAACTGGTATGCATTTGACTTAATGATAAATTGTATTTGCTGAAAAAGTCATTGTATCGACCACATAACTTACGAAATGATGACTTTAAACGAGACTGCTGATATTCTTGTTTCATCAACTTGCTAGTCAATAATTTACCTCGTTTTAGAAATTGTTCATACGTAGAGCATGCTCTTGCGTATCGAATCAAATGAGATATATATATTTCGTATGCAGGTGATGAAGGTATATTGCTGCATAAGTAAGGGAAGCTGACGATAGAAAAGTTAAAGTCATCACGTTTATCATATAGCTTGGTTGTTAGATTACCATTAGTGTCTTTTACAAGTAAAATATCCAAGTATGAAACAGAAGTGTCGGACTCTGTGGTATAACCATCTGATGGGTATTAGAAAAGATAGAGGGGAGATGTGTGTGCTAAGCAACATTTACTGTACATCAGTAGCAGACATCAGTAGGGGGCTACATCAGCAGGGGGACCAGAGGTCACCTTATATTGTATATCAGTAGGGGGACCAGGGTCAAATATATTTACAAATATACAAATATATGAACAAATATATTTTTTTTCTTATTTTTATGTTATAAACTCTTAAAGTCGAAAAGAAACATTACTTAACAACACATGCAAATAAACAGATAACTTGTTCATGTATTATTTAAACAAAAATTCTTTTTAAACCTAACACTGGCACTTTAAGCAGTACTAACATCATATTACATTTTGACATTTTAAGCTTTGTTTAAACCACATAGTAAATTAAATATGGAGAACTTTTGGCATTGCATTTGCCTGCTGAGAAACGAAAAGGGGCATTTCATCTGAGTATTGACTCTTTCTGTAATATAGTTTTCCTCTAGACATGTATAAATTTTCATTTAGATACTGGTCCCCTCTGTTAGAGAAAGTCTGCCTCCCCACAAAGAACATAAAAAATAAGATTTTCAAGGGTTTAAATTAATTTGCTTGTCAGATTTCTTGGGAATTTGACCCTTCCCGAAGTGTTTATAAATACATGGCTACATATACATGTTTCTTTGAAAGCAATACCTAGCTATATTAGCAGCGTTCTATTTACACCATTGTTCAGAAAAGTAGTGTCATTTTTGAAAGGGGATTTAACAAATTATCTTTAAAGATATTGTCAAAAATCTAATTTAATAGGGGGAGGGTAATTTTAAGTAGGGGCGCTTCTTGATACATATTTACTAAAAATAAATCATTGTAAGGTTTTGAAAGAAAACACAAAAGATTTTGAAATAATTTATTGATATAAAATTCAAAATTAATGCACTGAAATTATGATTTAAACTAAATTTAATTAACATGATTAAAAAGTATAATTAAAAGCAAAATTCATTATAAGATATATTGGAAGAAAAATGACATATGATCGATAGATTTTTCCTGTTTAATCCTGTTAAAGGTAGAATGCTTACATATTCACCTACATTTTATTTAACGGATCTTTAAGACAATATCATGAAATATGACTTACGTATAAAAAAAAAAACGTTGAAATGTTGGGGTCCTTTTTTTAAAAGACTAAATGAAAGATTGTTTCAATGGCGAATAAGGTCCTTTATATTTAGAGTTTAAAGTTTGCCTTAATAAAAGAACAATATAAAAGTCTAATAAAAATGTCAAGAAAAGTCAGATAAGCTTCTTTTCTATTAATTTTATAAGATAAAATATCATTTTAAAAAAAATCTTTAAAAATGACTATAAAATGTTTCTCTAGAATTACTCCTTAAATAAATACAGGTATAGTTAATTCATAAAGGTAAACTGTACCTGAACCCCTTACAGGCCCCCTTAATTGAGTGTGATAATTACATGTTTATTTTGTCCAATAGACGTTCAGGTAACACACTGAAAAACGTCAGTCAGCCTTTGACTCAATATATGATATACACTGTATTGTATTAAAGATATCCAACTATAGCTTCACAGTATTAGTGATAAAATTCTGAAAGTGATGCATAATTTTACACTGCATTTAACAGTGCAATATATAAAGGAATACATATTACAACTAAAACTACGGCTCTATTATTTTAAGTCTGATTAAACATTACTATAGGTGTGTTTTCATATTCATTTAAACTTTACTGAAAGATTTTAAAACAATATCCTAAATACTTAATACAAATGGACTGCATCAATAAATATTTCTTCCGTTTACTTTGTCAATACATTCGGTCCACGGCGGGTGTGACAGGTCTACAGGGGATGCTAACTCCTCCGAGGTGCCTGATTCCATCTCTGGTATTTCCGGGGGTCCGTATTTATGCCCGTGTCACATATTTGTATTGGTTGTAGGTTTTTTGAGATCGAACTCTGTTCGTTATCTTCACCTTTTCCGTGTTTTCAGAAATAAATTTTCAGCGTGTTATTTTTATTGCATCCTGTGCAACATTGTTTAAACACAGTAATCAGGAGAATTCCTGATGTCATAATTAAAATAGTATCTATATCAACAAACTACAGAAAGGTACAGCGAGATTTCTCTATTCCGTAACTGTTGATGATATCACATAGGATGTAAAAATATATTATCGTGAACACAGATATTTTCCTTTTGCATATTACAAGCATGATTTATAAATCAGTTTACACAGTTCATACAATTGTTTGTGCATCTAATGATTACTTTTAATTACGCTTTCTTTTAATTTTATCATCAAGACATTAAAGGTTTATCTTTATAAAAGCAGACTCTTATATATATATATATATATATATATATATATATATATATATATATATATATATATATATATATATATATATATATATATATATATATATATATATATATATATATATAATTTTTCATATTTAAAAAAAAAATACAAATGGGAATTCCTAAGCAAAATTACGAAATAATATATACCTACTGCTTAGAAATATCGATAGAAAAAATCAGTTTTTTATAAAAATGATATCTTTTTCCCCTCTCCCACGTGAAAATAAAATGACCAAATTGTTTTAGTGCAGATAAGACCTGTTGTCTTTTACTAAACTATATTAACAAACAGATATGAAACTCCTATCTAACATTGCAAAAGAAAAAAAAACAGTCGGGGACATCGTACTTTTCTTGTCTTCTTTTTAATTTCATTTAAATTATCTTTTCGCTTTGGAAAATTATATTTGAAATTATTTCTATGGTTTCAAAGTTCGACACAAGTGTAGCTAGCATCTTTTGTAAAAGAATCCGAAAAGAATGGGATGTCAGTAAAATTCACCATACATCATACCCAAAGGATGATCTTAATTTTCACTTTAAAGTACATGTAAAATGTTCTATCGGCTAGTCTTGTGCATGTTTCTTGCGTAGAGGAAACTTGAGGAATTATTTTTCTTTCATATATTCCTTTTTAGTTAATATTTACTTAAGTTCAAATAACAAAGACCTACAAAAGGATTGAATATAATGTTACTTGTTGTGCAATAAAGAAAAGTAATTTCATCCTTTCTTTACTATAATTTTCATAAAGTGCGTGTAATGAAATAGACAAGTTATAGATATTTCAAATTTGTAGTATGTATCATTCATATTCAAAAAATATTTTTGCTTTTTAATAAAAATCATTTTTCTTCTATTGCTCATTGTAAGGGATCTAAGAAAAAAATTCAATGTACAAGCAGGGTTCTCCATGAGCTGTTTTACTGTGTTGCTCCCGACACAGTAAAATTTTCTCCGACACAGTAACGATTCAAATTTTATGCATGCGACACAGTAAAAAATTTGCCGACACAGTAAAAATTTGCCGACACAGTAAGATCTGTGAAAATCAGAAAATCCAAACTTATAAATTCTCTTTAACTGAAACTTTAATCAAACAATTATACCATTTTTCAAGTCTAACAGGTAGAGGACTTAATTAGAGCTTCACCTTGCATAATCAATTACCTCCTCGACCCTCGCCGGACTTTTCGCATGAAGTAACAAAGACAATTATAATTTGTTTCACACTTCTATGTAACGATTAATTGGTAGTTGCATTAAAAATACATTGTATTATTTAAAAAAATATTAAATATGTCTTTTCTATAGAGCCTTCAATCTTGAATTATGTTCGCACTGTCAAAGTCAAACATATCGTACCGAAATCATTTAATAGATTTAAATTGTTTTAAAATTTCAATGAACTTTTAAGAGTATTATATTGTTCTGAAGATTCTCTTTTTTTCTATGCAATTCGGTAATTCGATAAAAAAATGACAAAAATTACAACTTATTTACTTTCAAAAGTGGTAATTATAGTTTGACTGTATCGATCAGAATTTCCTCTGCTTTTCAAAACACGTGTTTTAAATTTGATCAATATGTACGACCAAAGCATTTGTGTAACCAATTAGTATTTTTTTTTTTAAAAAGTCTTTTATAATTTTAATGAATTGTGATTCAGTTGCGAATTTAATCGCGAAAATAGAGCGAAATTTTTGTGCTTCACGTAAACTCTGCAACACAGTAAAAATTCAAATGATGGAGAACCCTGGTACAAGGAAACAATAACTGGTATTAAATTTAATGTGTAGTTTGCAAATGGATTTTATATATCAAAATGAGTTACTACAAAAACTATTTAAAGCCTTTATTTCTTGTAAGCAACAGATTGTCATTTAGTTTTATTTTGATTTTCTTTTGATGCACTATATTTTGCTATTAAAAGTCTGATAAGCTCATATCCTATAGTTAATGAAAACTCCGGTTTCAGCATGTATATTTTTGGGACTCGACCTGTAAAATAAAAAGAATTATAAAAATAAGTTGAGAGAAAAGTTTTCCTTCTAAAAGAAAATTTTCTTTACCATAAATGCAACTCTAATTATGAATGTTAGGTTGCCATAAAAGTACATCATCAGTTTTATTTTAGAAAAATCAAATAAAATGTATTTTCATTCCAGGTGCCTTTCACTTCAAACTGAAGGGAATCAAAAATACCAAACAAACCTTTTATTAACTTGTTACACTTTTTATACAAAATACGATATAATAGTGTTTCAATACTAAAGTATTGGGAACATATTTTATCTTTTTGTTTTTGTCTATTGTGTATTAGATAGTGAAAATTTCTATATCAAACTCTTTGTTTACAATGCCTCAGGATGTAATAAAAATTAATTCCAAAGAGAGAATATTCTAAATTTAGCTTCACCTGTCATGATATCTGCCCATTTAGCCAGAAATCTGTCTCCCTTTCTCTGGAGTGCTGCAGCAGAGGCGTCCAGTAAAATAGGAAACCGGTACATCATTTGGCAAAATATCATAGACCTGTTGAAAGGAAATCGATACATCATCTGACAAAATATCATAGACCTGTAAATATAAAACCGGTACATCATTTGACAAAATATCATAGACCTTTAAAAAAAATTTGGTACATCATTTGACAAAATACCATAGACATGTAATAAGAAATAGGTACATCATTTGACAAATTAACATAGACATGTACTAGGAAATCGGTACATCATCTGACAAAATATCATAGACCTCTAAATATAAAAACTGAAACATCATTTGACAAAATATCATGGACCTGTAATAGGAAATCGGTAAATCATTTGACAAAATATCATAGACATGTAAATATAAAAACCGGAACATCATTTGACAAAATGTCATAGACATGTAATAGGAAATCAGTACATCATTTGACAAAATATCATAGACATGTAATAGGAAATCGGTACATCATTTGACAAAATATCATAGACATGTAATAGGAAATCGGTACATCATTTAACAAAATATCATAGACATGTAATAGGAAATCTGTACATCATTTGACAAAATATCTTGGACCAGTAATAGGAAATAGGTACATCATTTGACAAAATATAATAGACATGTAATAGGAAATCGGTACATCATTTGACAAAATATCATAAACATGTAATAGGAAATAGGTACATCATTTGACAAAATGTCATAGACATGTAATAGGAAATCAGTACATTATTTGACAAAATATGATAGACATGTAATAGGAAACAGGTACATCATTTGACAAAATATCATTGACATGTAATAGGAAATAGGTACATCATTTGACAAAATATCATTGACATGTAATAGGAAATAGGTACATGTACATCATTTGACAAAATATGATAGATCATGATAGATAGATTGATAGGGAGAGGGCTAAAATAGGCTTTTGCTTCCAATCCCATTCACTTATGTGAATTAAATTTTGTATAAATAAAAAAAAAATGATAGATAAATAATGCAAAATATCATATTGCAATACATTTTTGTAATGTTAATTTATCAACAAAATGCTTGAACTCAGAAATTCTATAGTTTTAAATGTAAAAGAAAAGTTGTCAATAAGATTTTTGATTAAGTTATAAAATCAACATGATTTTATCCTTTCTAGGTGAGATGTGTACATTCTGCGGGTCAAAAAGTAAATGTAATAAGGAAATGTCATTTTAAATCTTGTTGAAAGTATTGCAATACAAATTGCAGTACAGTAAACATATCTCAATATATTGCAATACACAAAATCTCAACTACAAGCCCCAATCATAGACCTTGTTTAGAAGAAATGCTTGGTATATCATTTGATAAGATATCATAGAGCAGTGATAAGTAATTGGTACATCATTTAACAAAATATCATTCATAGACCTCATGAAAATAAATTGGTACACCTTATGAATGGAAGAGGCTCGATCCCATAGATTGGTAGGATATATTATTGTTTTATATATTTTATAAAAATCCTGAAATAGTAAAGTCTGTTTAGACATTATTGTAAAATTTAAATCATTTTTGTTGTATAAAGATTTTATGATTTTTCAGGTAATTCATGTAAAGAGTTACCTCCCTTTATGCAACGTATCTGTTAACCGCAGTTTGTAATAACTATATTGATATGGATATGTTTCAATATTTTATGCTATATATTAATTATTTGCTATGATAATTTTCAGGCCATTTTTCTTTTGCCTGTTTTCTATAAAATGACAATAATAAATGAAGAAGTCATTTCAATTTGACACATTAAATAGACATTTCCAATAAACTTTTTCGTGCTAATTTTCGCGCATGCGTATAACTATTTTTTTGCGTCTTTGATAACATCATGGATTCGCGCGACAATTTAAAAAAAAGTAAACAAAACAGCGCTACAGAAAATGTGCAAAGACATTGGTTTCGATGTTAAAGGGAAAAAGAAGGAAGAGTTGGTAGATTTTCTCTTTACAAATGGTGTTCCAGCCCAGCATATCACCCCAGTAGTTGACCAAAATAGCAATCTTACCGGCGTGTTTCCCACATAAGATGGTCAGGTGCAATTGTTTAACAATATCCTGCCCCCCATTTAATCAAAGTATTTATACCACAGTGCCATATGCTCAGCTTCCCTGTCCAAGTTGCGCATCCATTTACAATTTTATGGTCACTAGAGCCCGTGCATCATGTGCTGACAGAGGTGTCCAAAATTTCTAAGGAATGGACAGAGCCGTCAAACAGTTTGAAGCTGGAGATGTGCATGGTATACAAATCTCACAGGTATACAATTGTTCTTTCCTGTAATGCTTGTTTACGTATTTATTTTCAATAAATCTATTTCTAACAGTAGCAAACAATCAAACATAATAATTACATATGCTTCTTTTAATCATCTGTTCAAAATATTTACAGGTAAATGAAGAAATTGTGTACATTAAGGCCTGCTAAGAAAAAGGAGAAAGGGTCAATGAGTAAGAGCAACAAATATATACAGAGAATGCTGAGTTATATAAATGTGTTTATATCGTATTTCCAAAAAAAAAGTCATGTTATATACACAATATATAATTTATATTTTTTCTCATTGCATTGTTCTGCTTTAATATTAAAAGAGAACTCTGAAAAAATCCTGTTGCATCACGTGTATATTGTGTAGGAGTACATCACCTCTGAAGCATGTGAAACTACATCTCTATCTTGTTGTAGTACATGTATCGTGTCGTAGTAAATAAAATCTATATCATGTCGTAGTACATGACACCTGTATCCTGCCGTAGTACATGACACCTGTATCGTGTCGTAGTAAATAACATCTGTATTGTTTTGTATACATGACACCTGTATCGTTTTGTAGTACATGACTCATGTTTCCTGTTGTAGTACATCACACCTGTATCCTGTCGTAATACATCACACATGTATCCTTTCGTAGTATATCACATCTGCATCGAATAGTAGTTCATGACATCTATATCGTATTGTAGTTCATCACATCTGCATTGTGTCGTAGTAATCACGCCTGTATTGTGTCGGAGTACGTACAATCATAATCTCCATATTTTGTCGGAGTACATCGAACCTGTATTTTTTATCAAAGTACATAATATATATATAAGAACAAGTCCAATTCATATATCATATCAGCGTAAATTCCTTTTATCGTCAGAGTAAATCGCATACATAAAAATGCACTTTTTAAAGTTGGATTTAGAATTCCATTTTTTTCTTGGAATCTATGTTGTGTAAACGATCTCTCAGTATCTTTATCATGTGATACCATTACTTTCTCGGCTTGTAATCTTCTTAAAGGTAAAGCCACATTTCACCTACATAAGAGCACACCATTATAACCAAATAGTACATCACACGAAGTTTGTAGATCTTACTTATATGACAATCACAAAGAGTACAATAAATGTCCATGAGGTAGCTGTTTATTCAGATTGAAAACCATACAATGTTGTATGAAACTGTCAAGTGTCTATAAAAGATGAAGTATATGGAGCTATAAACAGACAAAGCTCAAAAGTCCATTAAACAATACAAAAAAGAGCAGAGCAAACACTGAACTCCAAACGTCAGATATGGGATGAGATGCAGGCCACCCACCCTCCATACGTCCCCGGTTCCTACGGCCATGATATGTACTACTAACAATTTTCCGTTCATTTTATAGGTGACAGGATGCTAGACACGGGTGATTTGTACAGAGATGTGTCAGGGATGTACTTCAGCACCCCGGACGTGGATAACGACAGCCCGCGAGCGAACATGTAGCGAACCCGGAGCGCACTCAAAGTGCACCCAGTGCGGTCCCAAAATTTCTGAAAGCGAACCCGAAGCGGACCCCGAGCGAACTCGGGAAGCGAAACCTGGGCCGCTTCGGGTTCGCTCTGGTGTAAGTTTTGTCCTGTCGGTACTGTATCTTCATCAACTGCATATGGAATATTCATATCTCAGATAATTCGATACACGATAGCATGGTCTATGTATGAAAATTCTTAAAACGAGGTAAATTTTTGACAATTAATAATGTGAAGATATTTATTCTAACGTTAATTAATCAATGATGATGTGATGTGATACATTAACATTTAGAGCCTGATGTATCAAAGTTGAAAGAAATCAATGAATTCTTAATAATTCTTAATAATTTCTGAGAAAGGGATATTTTTGCTTTAAACTTAACTTCTTCAGAGTGCGGTGATGAAGAAAAAATATTAAAATTCCATATTTTAAAGATAGCTTATTAAAAACACTATACAACATTTCAACAAAAGACGCATGAACGCAGTGAAGGAGCAGCAAACTTTTCATTCTGATATTTTAAATTGCTGTAGTAATTTTTTTTCAAAATATTAACTCTAATAAAATCGATACTTAAAAACAATAATTAAAGAGTGCGTAACAGTTAGCCAATCACTTTTCAGGCATTTATTGCGATTCCAATATATATTTATATATATGGCAGTTTTAAAACCATTTCGCAAAACACAAAATTTAACAAGATCGCAGCAGTCGTTTTCTTTCTTAAAACTTTAAAAATGAGTAATCTTTATGTAATCTTTTTGATTGTCGGCTTCATAGCTTTATCCGAAGCAAACATTTTTTCTCATAAATATTCTTTGAAACCGGAGTTTAATGATAAGAAATCAAATAACGAAATTTTAGAAGAATATAATTCTCATTCTTTGACCGAGTGTGCCGCGATGTGTCAAGGCGTGTGTAACTTATATGGTTTTAATCCTCAGATTCAGAAATGTCGTATTCACAAGAGGGTTTTTACTTCGGGAGTGTCTAACGAGACTGGCTGGAGATACTACTCACATGACAGTACGTATATCTGTTATTTTTCTCCCTTAGTCGTTTGTTGGTTACAACCCACTCGAGTTACTTTTTTCCTGCAAAAGCTTCGACATTCATTCCCCTACTAACAACCATAGAAGGCAATTCTATTGTTTAAATGAATTCCTCTTCAACATTCCTACAAGTAAGAAATACAAGTGATGTTCGGATTACCAACAACATTTTATTTCCAACACTCTCGGCAGGGGATGATAACTCCTCCATGGCACCTGATCCCACCTCTGTTGTTTTGGGGGGTCCGTGTTTGCTCTGCTCTTATTTTGTATTGTTTTATTGGACTTTCAGATTGAACACTGTTCGTTATCTACATATCCTTCTTCTTAATAATTATTTAGGTAAACTGATCGGTAATCAGTGTCAATTTCTGCATTATCAGCTTTAAAAATAAATTTGTTTTTCAAGAAATGGGAGTCATGTTTTTAATAAAATAATTAAAAATAAGAATTAGAATATAAATAAATATATTCAATAAATTCACTTTTTCCAATAAATTAAAAATTCATATACATTGAATTAATATTTTTTCCTGTTTATGATACATAGGTAATATACTGGTAAAGCCAGAAAAATCTTAACCAGAAATCAGACTTTAATTGTTTTCAAAATACATTTCACACCTATTCTTCTGGTGTGTTCCCCGAAGGGCTACTCGGAAAAAAACAACAAGTAATTATCACATTCAATTTAGGGGCCCTCTAAGGGGTACGGGTAGACTTACATGTGTTTACCTGGAAAAGCAATATTTCAACAATCAGATATACCGGTATTCATTCAATTTTATTTTTATTAAGATGTTTATGAATAAGAATAAATAAAATTAAGATTTCAGAAAAATAATTTTTTTTTATTGTACCTTTAATTTTTTTTTTCCAAACAAGTTGATAGTATTGATTGAGGATTTACAAACTATTATCCCCTTTTTGTGCTAAATTTTCAAACTCTTTTAAATACCAAATTAACACATAAAATAACATATTTAAGTATGATAAATAAATTGTTTTTATAAAATTTTATATAATTTAATTCATTTATTTATCATTTTTGATTATTAAAAAATATTCTTTTAAATCATCATAATATACAGAAGTTATGTTTCAATTTCTAGAATAAATATAGACGATTCGAGATAAGAACAGATCACTTTGATTTTTTAAAGTTATTCCTAAGTTAATAAGCTAACTGAAGAAGCACCTGATAATTGATATCAGTTCCCTTTGAAATTTTAATAAGCAAAACTATCTTAATACGTGTCAAAGAAAATGATGTTCTGAACTGTTCTGCCTAATGATGCAGTCCAAGCTGTAAATACAAGAACAAGACAAGGTACAGATCTAGAATAGTATATATAATCAAGGATGGAAATGAAGTGCTGAACTTGCTTAATGATACATTAGACCTCCAGCGAAAAAGTATGCGACTATAAACATAAGATTCCAGTTACTGAAAGAAAGGTATCAGCATGGCATCATTGATCTTATGACCTACAAAGACTCTGCTTCTGAACTTCTTCACTTTGGATAGTGATCCCTTAATTGTGATAAAAGAATTTGAGACTAAATTGTAAATATTGTAATTATGTGTGATATGAAAGTGAAACAGTGCTATTTAATTTATATTGTGAAAATCAATGCTGCTAAAAAATAGAACTGATAATTTATAGCTTTTAATATGTTTTGTGCCTGTATAATTTTTATTTAAAAATATTTATTCATACAAGTGCTCAAATAAAAAAAAATGAATTAAAAAATCCCTTTTATTTCATTTAATTTCTGGTAGGTTATTCATACAGGTAACTCTACCTGTACCCATTAGAGGGCCCCTTAATTGAGTGCGATAATTACTTGTTGTTGTTTTTTTTCGAGTAGCCATTCGGGGAATAAAACATTGTTCTATACCTAATTATCTAATATGTGCAAGACGGGAACACACCACTCGAGCGAACCCGCTTTACGCACTGATATGTGAAGCGGACCCCGCTTTAATTTCGCCGCAAGTAAGCCCGCCCCTTGTTTATACCGATACATAAATGGAATTGTGATTGGTTGATTGATTGTATATTGTTTAACGTCCCTCTCGAGAATTTTTCATTAATATGGAGACGCCACCACTTGCCGGTGGAGAGCTGCAAATTTTGTAAATGGAATTGTGGAATCGATCATTGTTGTATATGCGGCGATCAATACATGTACATTCAATGAAGATGTACATGTATAATTGACTTTCTTGATTTCTCCCTTCTTGGAATTTCGATTCTGAGAAATTCCAAGTTATTTAACAACGGGCTATTATGCATTTATTTTTCTTTATGAATAACGTGAAAACAAAAACAGAAGAGGAAGAAAAAGATGTTGAATTGATTTTCAATGTATCCAATGGTGTAAAAGTGAAAACTAACGAAAACATCTAAACAAAATACCTTTCAATTTCAAGCATAATTAATTTAAAATTATGTTTGTTATTTCTAATGTTTTGCTAGATCTGCTAAACCGTAGTTTAACTGCTTGAATTATGATATCTATTCTATAAATTAAACTGTTGTACACGTGGTATATATTTATATTTCATTTATAGTAGTTGCACATTAAAAGTCTATTATTTTGACTCTGCAAAAATCGCCGCTAGGGTCCCCGTGTGTTTACACAGACCAGCAGCAATAGCCTGTGGCTATATATAGCCACCGTCTAAAAATTAGGAACATACGAAGCCGATCCAAACAGATTGTGAACAATGGCGTTTTGTTAAAATTAATGGTTCAAGGTATACTTTTTATGTACCAATATATCTGTTATGAAAATCCAGACGTCAGAATAGTTAGGTTTATATTGTTAGGACTTTACATTTATGTTAAAGTTGCGGTCATTTTACTAGGTAGCCGGTAGTGCACACACACACCTTGAATACCCAATTAAGATTTATTTATCTCAGTGGATTGATTCACCAGAGGATGTTCTACGCATGTACAATTTCTAAAGCCAAAGAAGTAAATTGCCAAAAATTGATTAAAAAAGAATATCACGATTCTTGTTTAAAGGCATGACGTAAGTTCTATGGTCGATGCAATGACCTTGTCAGCAAATACAATTCAAACTTTGAGTTCAATCCTGACTGACGTTTTTCATACCATTTGTTAGTCCATTATGTACACAATGATTTGACGATTGATTTTTTTCGGTATTTCGATAAGTGTGACGGGTCGGCAGGAGTCGGCTTACTCCTCTATGACACCTAATCCCACTCCTAATGATTTTAAGGTCTGTGTTTGCTGTGCGATGTTTTGTATTGTTTTTTCTGAATTATAATTTCTTCGTAGCTTTTAGAGATCATTTTCCCTAATATTTGTCCGTTTTTAGCAGATATATTCTTGTAGTCATATTTGGGAATATTTAAGTTTTCTTACATCTTGTTTTTAGCCTTTAAACCTTACAATGTTGTCCTCTGCTTTGCATCAGTGAGAAGTACATCTGACTGTAGTGTTAGATATCTTATTATTTTCACTTCAAGATAACTGAACACAGAAGGGTAGGTTGTTTTCATTTTTCCCCTAAATCGCTTAATGGTGTGCAATTTTAATTTTCTTGCAATAATTTATGCATTTTTCGTTTAGTAAAAATTGATTACAAACAAAGATAACAATTTATTACAAAGTTAATAAAAATATCGAAATACCAAAATGACCTTATACAAAGCTTTTCTTTTATTTGTTATATCTCTTCAGATATTTATTATGCACAGCAACTTTATACAGGGGTATTAACTGTAAATCAAGTTGCCCGTGCATGCTAATGTTTATAAACACTCATGTTTATTACCAGATATTTTAGACCAAAAATATTTTTTATAGTTTCTTGCATCGGCCTGTTTCTTCCTCTGATTGACAAAATGTACGTAGGTCAGAGTTTGTTTTACCTGTTTTAAACACTTTTCATTTTGATTTAAAAAATAAAACTCGCTCCATAGTTCTGAGCGTTATTATGATCTGATATATATTATTTTTTTAGAAAATGTCCGGTAAGTATTTACTACGAACTTTTAATGTGCAACTACTATAAATGAAATATAAATATATACCACGTGTACAACAGTTTAATTTATAGAATAGATATCATAATTCAAGCAGTTAAACTACGGTTTAGCCTACTTTGGCTATAGACATTAATACAAAATTTTCCTCATTTACGCTGAGTGATTTAATCCTCTTGCACTCATTTTTTATGTAAGATTTCAATCAAACATGATCATAGAGTATTGTCAAATACATATAACCCAGTCTCAAATTTATCCATATCCATTATATGCTGCAATAAAAACACAGATTGAATACTGTTCGTTATTTCCATATCCTTCCTTTATTAAATATTGAAAATTGTGCAAACGGGAATTTGACCAGATGAAATTATTACTTAAGTGGTATAGTCTGTACCATAGTTGGTTGATAGCTAGGAGAGAGCTAAACATATAAACTAAAAGGGTGAAAATTAGACATAGAAATTAAAACTTAAACAAACAAAATAATTATCATAATGTGCATTAAAGTTCATATATTTATTCACTTTTATAACTGAGAATTTTCCTTAATAATTATTTAGGTAAACTAATCGGTAATCGGTCTCAATTTCTGCATTGTCAGCTTTAAAAATTAATTTGTTTTTCAACAAATAGGAGTCATGTTTTTAATAAAATATTTAATATAAATAAATATTCAATAAATTTACTTTCTCCAATAAAAATTCATATACATTGAATTAATATTTATTTTTCCTGTTCATGATACCTAGGTAATATACAGGTAAAGCCAGAAAAATCTTAACCAGAAATCAGACTTTAATTGTCTTCAAAATACATTTCACACCTTTTGTTCTATACCAAATTATCTAATGTGTGTAAAACGCAAACACACCACTCGAGCGAACCTGGCATCCGCTTCCTGGGAAGACTCTACGCACTGATGTGTGAAGCGGACCCCGCTTTCATCTCGCCGCTAGTAAGCCCCGTCCCTTCGCGGGTATTTTAAGGAAGCATATAAGTCATTTTTCGGGAAATTTAGAATTTTTAAAGAAAATTAAGATTGATATTTTACCAAAACCACTGATAAACGTAAACTATTATTTAACTAATGCATAAAGATAAAAGAGTGTCTAAAGCAATGACGTGCACCACCAGCACGGTATCACGTGACTTCTATTTATAGAGAAATTTTCCTTAATAAAAAAGCTAACAGAACAACAATACCCCGGAATTTGATAATTTCTATAAGTAAATAATGTTGTTGAAAAACATCTATTTTGCCTAAAAAGTGCTGCTAGAATCCAACTGTCCCATCAGTAAAATAATTATTCCACACATTCGCACGAAACCTTACCCGATGTTTTGAATTTCTTACAACCGGTCACGGTAGCCTAGTGGTAGAGCGTTCGCTTCGTGATCGGGAGGCCCGGGTTCGATTCTCGATCGCGGCGCCGCGTCATACCTAAGACGTAAACAAAGGTAGTGACTGTTCCTTCGCCAAGCGCTCGGCACTAGAAGTGAAAGTCACGGGTCTTTCGGATATGACCTTAAAAACGTAGGTCCCGTGTCACGGTAGGCGTTGGCACGATAAAGAACCCTCACTGCTCAATGGCCCTGAGTGCCGAGTATAGGTCTAAATTTGAAGCCCTTCACCGGCATCGGTGACGTCTCCATATGAGTGAAAAATTCTCAAGAGGGACGTTAAACAATATACAATCAATCAATCAATGAATTTCTTACATATGAACCCTGATTTTTCATAAAACCATGTTTAACTCAGAATTCTAGCAGCACTTTCCAATTGTTTTAGGAGGCAAACTTTCCATATGTACAAATTTTATGTTTTGAAATATTCAGCTTATTGTTGTTCTGTTGCATTATTTTTGTCACAAATAACAGAGGAAAGGCCCACCGGGATTCATATATAGCTAACTGTCTTCGAAAGAGAATAAAATCGATAAAAATAAATTAGCATACCTGTTTTATTAACTGAATTCCATATGAATATCACAAAATATTAAGAGCATTTGCTTTTAAATTACATTTTACGTATCTTTGTACATGCCGTATTAGCCAAATTCTCTTTACACGGCATGATCATTTCCTAAGTTACTTGATGTACACATATGACGTCATCGGTGGTAGATTTTAATCAAAATGATAGAATACAGCATTACAAAATAAGAGCATTTTATTTTTGTTAATGTTTACACATTTTTATTCATTTTCTAAGTTTAAATACATCTCTAAATACCAATAATATAAAAACTTGTGTTTTATAATTGACGTCATCTCGCCTACTAAGACGTCATAATGAAGCACTGATTTAGTCATGGTAGAATATTTTGTATGCTTCCTTATCCCCCTGCGTTGTTTATTCCAATACATAAATGGAACTGTGGAATCGATCATTGTTGTATATGCAGCGATCGATACATGTACATTCGATGAAGATGTACATGTATAATTCTTTCTAGTTTTTTCCCATTTTGGAATTTCGATTCTGAGAAATTCCAAGATGGGAGAAAACAACGGGCTATTATGCATTTATTTTTCTTTATGTACGAGGGTCATTCAAAAAATACGTAGACAATGCTTCTCATCGTCATATGATTATTACAAGATTATAGATCAACATATTTTCGTAAACAAAAGCATTTATTTTGTCGAAGTGTGAAGTTTCATTCCATTTGATTAAACAGAACTCACGTTAGCCAAAATTAAAAGCAACATGTTTTGTTACCACGGAGCACGGTTAACCAATATTGTAACGTCAAAAACAACCCTGAGAAAGTTTGTCAAAAGTATACACATTTTTGTTATTTCAAACACGGTTTGTTGCGTCTTCTCCATTCAAAACACATATCCACAATACTTAATACCTGGTTTGCTAACAATTGTTCAAATATAGCTTGAATTACAATGTTATTGTTTTCAAATTCTTTGATTTACCATGCAACTTTATTATTTCTGCAACATTAAAGCACACATCACGTTCAATGACGTTCGTAACTCTTTTGACATTATTTTTAACTTTAATCTGTTTCTTTGCAGACAATCCATCGTCCGATTCAAACTTGATACCACTCAAAAATTGTATTTTCAACTTAATACAAATACACAGATTTTTTTCATACAGATCCTGATTTATAAGGATTTTTTAAGCGTGTAGAAAAAGTTTCCCGAATGAAAAGTCTAATTTTATTGCTACTTGCTGCTCCGTGACGTCCTCCAACGTCATGGTTTTTTGCCTTTTTTAATCAAGTCCATATGTATTTAGAAGCTGATGTCTTTTAAATGGAAGGAGATATTACATAACCTGATTTCATTTTAATAAATACAGCAATACTTTATTTAAACATGTAAATTTAATTTCATTTTAGCTCCATTTATTAAAGGTATTATAATAGCTGTAAATACTATAAGGTGAAAATTAGAAAATTATTCAATTTTGACGGTGCTCCGTGTCCCCATTTTTGCTGTTCTAAATCCTTGGTAATTTTAATAAATATGAGGATACATTCCAATTTTTTTACTTAAATTATTTGAATCTGTTGTTAAAATATTTGTACCAAATTTGGATATAATATGACGTTAAATAAAAAAGTTAGGACAAAAGTCTACGAACTTTTTGAATGACCCTCGTGAAAAAAAAAGAAGAGGAAGAAAAAGAATTGATTTTCAATGTATCGAATAGTGTAAAAGTGAAAACTGACGAAACCATCTAAACAAAATACCTGTCAATTTCATGAATTATATGATTTAAAATTATATTTGTTATTCCTAATGTTTTGCTAAATCTGCTAAATCTTAGTTCAAATGCTTGAATTATGATATCTATTCTATGAATTAATCTTTTGTACACGTGATATATATTTAAATTTCATTTATAGTAGTTACACATTAAAAGTTCGTAATAAATGTTTTCCGGACATTTTCTAAAAAAATAATATATATCAGATCTTAAACACGCACAGAACTATGGAGTTAGTATGATTTTTTAAATCAAAATAGAAAGTGTTTAAAACAGTTAAACAGACTCTGACCTACGTACATATTTGTACATTTTGTGAAGCCGAAGAAGAAACAATTCATCACTGAATTTGACAATTGTGCAGTACGTAAAGATTTAACGGTGACAGGTCGATGCAAGAAACTTTTATAAAAAATATTTTTACTCTAAAATATCTGGTAATAAATTTGAGTGTTTATACACATTAGCATGCACGAGCAACTTGATTTACAGTTAATACCCCTGCACTATATTGCCGTGTAGACTAAATATCTGAAGAGATAAGAATAACAAATAAAAGAAAAGCTTAGTATAAGGTCATTTTGTTATTTCGATATTTTTATTAACTTTGTAATAAATTGTTATCTTTGTTTGTAATCAATTTTTACTAAAAGAAAAATACATTAATTATTGCCAGAAAATTAAAACCCCACACCATTAAGCGATTTAGGGGAAAAATGAAAACAACCTTTCCTTCTGTGTTCAGTTATCTTGAAGTGAAAATAATGAGAAAGCTAACACCTACAGTCGGATGTACTTCTCACTGATGCAAAGCAGAGGACAACACTGTTTAAAGGCTAAAGACAAGATTTAAGAAAAAGTTAAATATTCCCACATATGACTACAAGAATATATCTGCTCAACATAGGTAATCAGAGATTACAGAGCTCAACGAATGTTGTGTTAAGTAAGGCAAAGTCACACAATTAACCAACAAAAAGTTTACATTCCAAAAATGAAATATTTAAGCAATTTTGATCTGATACTTTAAAAAAGACGTATATAAAAAATTTAAACTAGTTCTTCTTTTATAAATTTTAATTAAAATCCAGCATCAGAAGCAAATTTAAGAGTTTTCATATCTTGATGCAACATTTGTGCAAGTTTGGTTTATACATTGTTATATAAGCCTTATAGTTTTTTTTTTTTTTGGTAATAGACCTGCACTCATAACGTTTACCTTGTCTATTATCTAAAAAATGTATGTCGAATTCAGCATCCAAAGAAAGTCCATTAGTGTGCATCCTTAGATGTATCTTCCATGCAAGTTTGATCATTATAGGGCTCATAGTTAATTGGAAAGGAAACATGCATCAAAAACTAAAACTTTCCCTCATCCACAAAAAGTAGGTCAGATTCAGCATCCGAAGCAAGCACGGTAGTATGCATCCTTATATGTATCATCCATGCAAGTTTGGGCATTAAAGAACTTAGTTACTTGGAAATGAATAATGCACAACAAACTTTAGCCTGTTCACTCAACCGGAAAATGTAGGTCAGATTCAGCATCCGAGGCAAGTCTGGTAATATACATCCTTATATGTATCATCCATGCAATTTTGGTCAATATAGAGCTTATAATTACTTAGAAATGAAACCTTCACCAATAACATTAACCTGTTCTCTCAACCGTAAAATGTAGGTCAGATTCCGCATCCGAAGCAAGCCCACTAGTATGCATCCTTAGATGTATCATCCATGCAAGTTTGGTCAACATAGGGCTTATAGTTACTTGGAAATGAAACATGCACCAAAAATTTTAACCTGTTCATTCAACCGTAAAATTTAGGTCGGATTCAGCATCCGAAGCAAGCCCAGTAGTATGCATCCTTAGAAGTACCATCCATGCAAGTTTGGTCAACATAGGGCTAATAGTTACTCGGAAAATGATACCCTAACTAAATACTGCACCAAAAACTTTACCTGTTTACTCAAACGGAAAATGTAGGTCAGATTCAGCATCCGAAGCAAGCCCGGTAGTATGCGTCCGTTGATGTATCATCCATGCAAGTTTGGTCAACATAGGGCTTATAGTTACTTGTAGAGGAAACCTACACCAAAAACTGCACCAATAATGTTAACCTGCTCTAAACACATTAACCTGGTCATTCCTTTGCTGAAATTGCAGCATCTGAAATTTTGACTGGTACAATGAAACACACTTGAACCATCTTCCATGCATGTCTTATCAATGAAGGATATGGAAATAACGAACAGTATTCAATCTCTATATATCTAAACATATCTAAAATATCTAAAATCTATACATAGAAGTACTTAAAAGGAAAACTGCTCCAAAAAACTTATCCTTAACCTGGGACGCCGACACCAACACCGACGCAGACACCGAGGGTATTACATAAGCTCCCCCAACTTCGTTGAGGTAAGCTAAAAACGGACAAATTTAGGGAAAATGATCTCTTAGCTGGGATTAGGTGTCATAGAGGAGTAAGCATCTCCTGCCGATACGTCACACTCATCGAAATACCGAAAAAAATCAGTCGTCAATTCATTGTGTACATAATGGGTACATAATGGACTAACAATTGCTATGAAAAACGTCAGTCAGCATATTGAACTCAAGTATGAATTGTATTTACTGACAGGGTCATTGCATCGACCATAGAACTTACAGAATGCCTTTAAACAAGAATCGTGATATTCTTTTTTAATCAATATTTGGTAATTATGTTCCCCAAACGAAGTTGGGGAACATATTGTTTTTACTCTGTTTTTTATTATTATTAGGGTCTTCCGTCTTCAGCGGAAGACCCTTCTATTATTCTTATGTTTCTTTTTCACTTTTCTTATTATTATTAAGGTCTTCCGTCTTCAGCGGAAGACCTTCTTGTTATTCTTAGGTTTCTTTTCCACTATTTTTATTAGGGTCTTCCGTCTTCAGCGGAAGACCCTTCTATTATTCTTCGGTTTCTTTTTTACCTTTATTATTTTTATTCTTTTTTCTTCTTACAAAATTTGTGCAGAAGATTTCTCGGAGATGGCTAGTTCGATTTGCTTCAAATTTTCACGGTAGATGCGTTGTTATCTGAAGTTAATTCCGGCAAATTATTTTTTGAAAATTCACTTCCGGTCGGGAGTTATCGCCCTTTGATCAAAATTTGGAGGACCTCCTTGTCTGTGATGGAACTCAAAAATGGCTAAAGCTAGAGCGCTGAAATTTTTAGTGATGATAGAGGACATGTTGACACTTTGCAACATGGTCAGGATATTTTCCGGAAGTGCCTAGTATGGAAGCTCGGTAGGGGTCAAAATTTAGGACACGTTTTATGAGTGATTTTTTGAGACATTTTGTATCATATCTTTTAAAATATGAATATTTTGTTAAAACATATTGAACAACAATTGTGCAAAATATCAAGATCTTTAATATGATATCAAGAAAAATGTGCTGACTCATCAAATTAAGGGCTGAAAGGGGCCAACATTTTTTATTTAATAACTATTTTAAAGTCAATATTTTGTAATACATTACTGAAGCAAAAATGTTAATCTCAACCATCTACAACTTTATATAATAATTTTTATGTCATATGGTACATAATTAGGGGCCAAACGGGGCCAGAATGCTAGATCTTTGATGCTTTATATCTCAAAATTGAGAAATATTTTGATAAGCAATATTGAACAAAAGATGTTCAAAATAATGTTCTGAACAATATCCTACCTTTCATTTTTTGCTAAACGGCCCCATTAAGGAGTTGAAGGGTTGGCCCCTAAATATTTCTTTTGCTAATAGCTTAGAAACGAAAAGGAATTTCTAAACAGTTGTTGAACACAAAATGTTCAAAATTGTAAGAGCTTTTAGATGAGATCCTGAAAAAGGGGCTGGGCACTCAAATTAGGGGCCAAGAGGGGCCAAAAGTCTTCAATCGATAACTCTTTATCAGTTAATATTTTGTAATACATTACTGAAGTAAAGATGTTCATCTCAACCATCTACATCTAAATATTATGATTTTTATGTCGTATGGTACATAATTAGGGGCCACAAGGGGCCAGAAAGCTAAATCTTTGATGATTTATATCTCAAAATTGAGAAATATTTTGATAAGCAATATTGAACAAAAGATGTTCAAAATAATGTTCTGAACAATATGCAACCTTTTATTTTTTGCTAAACGGCCCCATTTAGGAGTTGAAGGGTTGGCCCCTAAATATTTCTTTTGCTAATAGCTCAAAAACGAAGAGGAATTTCTAAACAGTTGTTGAACACAAAATGTTCAAAATTTTATGAGCTTTTAGACGAGATCCTGAAAAGGGGGCTAGGCACTCAAATTAGGGGCCAAGAGTGGCCAAAAGACTTCAATCGATAACTTTTTATCAGTTAATA
Source organism: Saccostrea glomerata (assembly GCA_003671525.1). Lineage (NCBI taxonomy): Eukaryota > Metazoa > Mollusca > Bivalvia > Ostreida > Ostreidae > Saccostrea > Saccostrea glomerata. The sequence goes on along the minus strand of PRKT01000526.1, from coordinate 166,647 downwards.
TTTTGTAATACATTACTCAAGTGAAGATGTTCATCTCAACCATCTACAACTATATATTATGGTTTTAATGTCATATGTTACATAATTAGGGTCCTAGGGGCCAGAAAGCTAAATCTTAGATCCTTTATATCTCGAAAGGGAGAAATATTTTGATAAGCAATATTGAACAAAAGATGTTCAAAATAATGTTCTGAACAATATGCAAGCTTTCATTTTTTGCTGAACGTCCCCATTAAGGAGTTAAAGGGTTGGCCCCTAAATATTTCTTTTGCTAATAGCTCAAAATCGAAAAAGAATTTCTGAACAGTTGTTGAACACAAAATGTTCAAAGTCTTAAGATCTTTCAGATGAGATCCCGAAAAAGGGGATGGGAACTCGAATTAGGGGCCAAGAGGGGCCAAAAGTCTTCAATCGATAACATTTTATCCGTTAATATTTTGTTATACATTACTGAAGCAAAGATGTTTATCTCAACCATCTTCAACTATATATTAAGGTTTGTATGTCGTATTGTACAAAATTAGGGGCCACAAGGGGCCAGAATGCTAAATCTTTGATGCTTTATATTTCGAATGGGAGAAATATTTTGATAAGCAATATTGTAGAAAAGATGTTCAAAATAATGTTCTGAACAATATGCAAGCTTTCATTTTTTGCTGAACGTCCCCATTAAGGAGTTGAAGGGTTGGCCCCTAAATATTTCTTTTGCTAATAGCTCAAAAACGAAAAAGAATTTCTGAATAGTTGTTGAACAAAAAATGTTCAAATTCTTAAGAGCTTCAGAATGAGATCCAGAAAAAGGGGCTGGGCATTCGAATTAAGGACCAAGAGGGGCCAAAAGTCTTCAATCCATAACTCTTTATCCGTTAATATTTTGTAATACATTACTGAAGCAAAGATGTTATCTCAATCATCTACAACTATATATTATGGTTTTTTGTCGTATGGTACATAATAAGGGGCAACAAGGGGCCAGAATGCTAAATCTTTGATGCTTTATATCTCGAAAGGGAGAAATATTTTGATAAGCAATATTGAAGAAAAGATGTTCAAACTAATGTTCTGAACAATATGCAACCTTTTATTTTTTGCTAAACGTCCCCATTAAGGAGTTGAAGAGTTGGCCCCTAAATATTTCTTTTGCTAATAGCTCAAAAACGAAAAAGAATTTCTGAATAATTATTGAACAAAAAATGTTCAAAATCTTAAGAACTTTAAGATGATATGAATAAAAAGGACCGACTCCTAAAATTAGGGACCGTTAGGGGCAAAAGGCCGATTTTTTAAGTCTTTAATGTTCAATGTCTTTTATAGATTGTGGTAAATCATTATTTTAGAATGAAAATCGCAATCAAAATCTTATCTCATCTCATCAAGAATTGGACGGAAGACCCACTCGTTGCTCGCAACGAGATCGTATCTAGTTATTTTTATTATTGTTTTTTTTTCTTACCGATTTTGTGCACGCGATTTCTCGGAAACGGCTCGATCGATTTTCATGAAACTTTCAGGACTGATGGAACATCAATCAAACCTGATATATAATTTTTTATTTTTATGACGTCACTTCCGGTTTCGAGATTTCCGCGATTTAGTGATTTTCAGAGGGTCACTTTGTCCAGCATTTTTCTCAAAAGTGCTTTTAGATAGAAACGTAAGATTTTCAGCGATGATAGAGCAACATGTGCTGATGTGACACACACCTTTCTTAGTCTCCGGAAGTGCAGCACGTCGGCGCTCGCTATGGCTCGAAAAAAGACTTATCGGGAATTTAGAGATTTTTCACACATTTTTTGCAATATCTTTTTACACTTCAATATTTTGTAAAGACATATAGAACAAAAGTTGTGGAGAATGTCACGATCTTTCGAAAAATATCAACTATAAGGGGCTGGCTTCTATAATAAAGGGCCAAAAGGGGCCGAAATTTTTTACTTTATATCTCAAAAAGTATTGAGAATTTTTAATACGTCAAAGAAGCAAAGTTGTTTAAAATATCAAGGTTTATCTAATGGCGTCGTGAAAATACGTCCGGCGACGTCATTTCCGGTCAAACCGGAAGTACTCAAAAATTGCATATCTTTGCTGTTCTTGACAGGTTTTTGGATATCATATGTCACTGGAAGCTTAAATCTTAATTTTCCGTATGTCGTTGTCACTTCCGGTCAAACCGGAAGTTGCTGAAAATGGCTTAATTTTGCAATAATTAACATAGATTTGGAGGATTAAACCATTTTGAGACTTCATTACTCTTTATTTTTTTTTTAAAGTAAAAGTTACCTCCGGTCAAACAGGACGGAAGACCTACTCGTTGCTTTGCAACGAGCTCGGCTCTAGTTATTATTATTATTATTATTATTATTATTCTTTTTTTCTGCACAAATTTTGTGCAGAAGATTTCTCGGAGATGGTTGGATGGATTTGCTTCAAATTTTCAGGGATGTTGCAAGATCATTTGAAGTTTATACCGGCGGAGGGATTTTGCGAAAATCACTTCCGCTAATACATTACTGAAGCAAAGATGTTTATCTCAAAAATCTACAACTATACATTATGAATTACATGTCGTATGGTACATAATTAAGGGCCACAAGGGGCCAGAACGCTAAATCTTTGACGCTTTATATCTCGAGAATGAGAAATATTTTGACAAGTAATATTGAACAAAAGATGTTCAAAATCACGTTCTTAACAATATGCAAGCTCTCATTTTTCGCTAAACGTCCCCATTAGGGAGTTGAAGGGTCGGCCCCTAAATATTTCTTTTGCGAATAACTCAAAAACAAAAAAAGAATCTCTGAAAAGTTGTTGAACAAAAAATGTTCAAAATCTTAAGAGCTCCAAGATGAAATCCAGAAAAAGGGGCTGGATGATCAAATTAGGGGCCAAAAGGGGCTAAAGGTCTTTTTTTGATTACTCTTTTATAGTCAATATTTTGTTAAACATTACAGAAGCAAAAATCTTTAACCCAACAATCTTTTACTGTATATTATGATTTTAATGTCATATATAACATAATTAGGGGCCACAAGGGGCCCAAATTCCAAAACTTTGACGCTTTATATCTCGAAAGTGAGAAATAATTTCACAAGTAATATTGAACAAAAGATGTTCAAAATCATGTTCTGCACAATATGCAGCCTTTCATTTTTCGCCAAACGTCCCCATTAGGGAGTTGAAGGGTTGGCCCCTAAATATTTCCTTTGCTAATAACTCGAAAATGAAAAGCAATCTCTGAACACTTGTTAAACAAAAATGTTAAAAAGCATGAGATCTTTCAGATGATTTGAAGAAAAAAAGGGCAGGTCCCTTACATGAAGGGCCAAGAGGGGCCAGAATTTGAATTTATGACAGTTTAACGTTCAATATTAAAAAAATACCATCACGGCAGCACAATCATTTTTCTTAAAAAATTATCATTGCAAAAAAAACTCAATCAAAATCTTTTCTCATCTCATCAAGAATCGAACGGAAGACCCACTCGTTGTTCACAACGAGATCTCATCTAGTTAAGGTCTTCCGTCTTCAGCGGAAGACCTTCTTGTTATTCTTCGGTTTCTTTTTCACTTTTTTTCTTCTATATTATTATTCTTTTTTTTCTTACCGATTTTGTGCACGCGATTTCTCGAAAACGGCTCGATGAATTTTAATGAAACTTTCAGGACTTATGTAACATTACTTGAACCTGATACATATTTTTTTATTTGATAACGTCACTTCCGGTTCGGAGATATTGCCGAATTTATGATTTTTGAAGGGTCAGGTTTTCCGCAGACTTTCTAAGAAATGGTTCTGGATAGAATCATGAAACTTTCAGGCATGATAGTCCTAAGTCTATGGATATGCGTTTGGTATTTAATTTTTATAGGAAGTGCCGCACGTCGGCGCTCGCTATGACCCGAAAAATGACATATTGCGAATTTCATAATTTTAAAACCTTTTCTACGATATCTTTTTACCTGGAAATAATTTGATTAAACATATAGAACAAAAGAAGTGTAGAATTCCAAGATCTTTCAAATGATATCTCGAAAAAAGGGCTGGCCCCTAAAATTAAGGGCCTAAAGGGGCCGAAAGTTTTTTCTTTATATCTCAAAAAGTATTGAGAATTTGTAATACATCAAAGAAGCAAAGTTGTTTAAAATGTCAAGCTTCATCTAATGGAGTTGTCAAAATACGTCCGGCGTCGTCACTTCCGGCCAAACCGGAAGTAGTCGGAAAACACGTATTTTTAACGTTCTAGACAAGTTTTTGGATAATATATGTCTCTGGTAGCATAAAAAGTAATTTTCCGTCCGTCATCGTCACTTCCGGTCAAACCGGAAGTAGCCAAAAATAGCTTATTTTGAAGTTTTTGATGCAAATTGAAATTATAAAGTCACTGAAGACAACTTAGCTCATTGTTTTCTTGTGTTGATGTCACTTCCGGAACTTCCGGTCAAAACCGGACGGAAGACCTACTCGTTGCTTTGCAACGAGCTTTGCTCTAGTTATTCTTATTTTTCTTCCTGGGAAAATTTTGTCCGCGAGTGATCTTGTAAACTACACATCAGACTAAGGTGAAATGTTTTTAGGGTCAGTAGACATGTAATGTAGATTTGCGGAACGAAGGTCATTTTGCGCGCACGTGCTTGCAAGAGCGCGCTCGTGCAACATGATAAATGACCGATTACATTGATATACATGTAACTTTTTAAATTTTTGATGAAATGCTTTAGAACTCATAATATAAGGATACATTACAAGTATAGACAATATGACATGGTCAAAATAGCAAGATCTCACGCGCATGCACGTGCGATGCACTCTGATTGGCTGAAACAAAAATCTCAATATCTTTTTTGTCTTTTGACGAAATGCTTTGAAACTTTGATTATAGCCATGCATTAGGATATCCTACAATATGATATAGGGTGAATTCACCATGCATCGGATACCCTTGTACTTCAACAAGTTCTAGCGATATCGCTACCGACGGAAAATTATCAAAATGGAGTTTAACATTTAGTTTGTGATTAAAATATCAATTTGGGACACAATTATATGCCCTTTATTTAGAAAATATCCTCAAAAATCGAGTTTTTAGGAATAACTCAAAATTCACCATGGATCGGACATTGTTTACCATGCATCGGACAGACGGTATTTTGACTGGAAAAATATCATACCTTTATTAAAGTGCTTTAAAATCCTTGATATGGATATATTTTTATCTTTTATCTAAGAATTAACCCTCAACTTAAATTTAATTGACGATATCGTTGCACAAATGTAGAACGATTCAGAAGACCTCACTCTGCCTTAAAAATGCTTTAAAATGCTTATAATGCGGTAATTCGCGCCTTTTTTCATGGTTTATCATACTCTGGTTTGTAGAAATAAATTGAGTCAAATTCCAGACGTCATATATCGATAACCTGTATTTTGACTGAAAATATAGAGTTTTTATTTTCTTTTTCCGCAAAAACAGCTATCAGCTGGGTTCTGTATGAAAATAGTAGTGCTTATCTTTGCATCGGAAAGTGTCCGATGCATGGTTAATTTGTGTCCGATGTACGGAGAAATGAACATACTAGTGAAAACCAGCTCTTAAAAGAATTATACGAACATTGAAGTGAAATTTCTTTAAAATTTGTGTAAAATTATCAATCTTTGACTTCGTTCACCAAAGTCTGCCTCGTTCCGTTGAAGTCGAATTTTAAGAACGATAACTCTAAAAATCGCAAAATCTTAAATTCCTGGTTGTTCCCCTTTGATGATGTAAAATATGACTTAACTTCAAGGCCATTCTCGGGGTATTTTTATCACAACATGATAATAACAATCGGTATCATTAAAAAATTTAAGTCTTCAGCTTCAAGACAGAAACAAATAAATACAGGGAACTCTTAAGTTGAAAGAGAGTTTATTGTCTAAAGTTGTCCAATGCAAGGTATGTGTCCGATGCATTGTGAATTCACCCTATAGCAATTCTCATGAAAACACGTGCATGCACGTGCGCTGCAATCTGATTGGCTTAAACTTTAAATAGCTATAACTCATTTGGATTTCAACCAAAGACGATGGCATTTGAAATATAGATAGATATTATGAACTACTACAAGAAGGTATGGTCACCATGCACATGGATACACGTGCATGTACGTGCGCTGCAATCTGATTGGCTGAAACTTTAAACAGCTATAACTCCCTTGGTTTCCAACCAAACAAGATGGGATTTGGAACATAGATAGATATAATGGACTACTACAAGAAAGGTATGGTCACCATGCACATGCGCACGTGCATGTACGTGCGCTGCAATCTAATTGGCTGAAACTTTTAACAGGTATAACGCACTTGGTTTTCAACCATATGGGGTGGGATTTAGAACATAGATAGATGTAATGATCTTCTACAAGAAGGTATGGTCACCGTGCTCATGTATGCACGTGCGTGCACGTGAAATGAACAAAATCAAAAATACACTTGAATGAGCGTATTTTTATTACTTTTGGATTAAATACTTTAATTTTTAGTTTATTTAAATATATGGATTGTGTAGACAAAATGATATGGTCATTACGCACAGGCATTCGCATGCGTACGCATGCAATGCTAAAATTTGAATGAACTTCGTACACTTCCAGGTAAATGTTAAAGTCTCAAAAACATAGAGTTTGTCTTATTTAATGAAGCTTACAGGTAATATGGCACAAAAAGAGAGTTGGGGAGCGTTTGGGGAACATCTGTAACGGTCCCCGTTACAATTAGCACTAGTTTACTTTGCTTTAGAAATTGTACATCCGTAGAACATGCTCTGATGAATCATATAAAATGAGATAAAGAGATCTTAACTGGGTATACAAGGTGTATGTGTGCACTACCGGCGACGTTAAATGACCGCAATTTTAACATAAATGTAAAGCCCCAGCAATATAAACCAAATTATTCTGACGTCTGGATTTTCAAAACAGATATATTGGTACACAATAAATATATTTTGAACCATTAATTTTAACAAAAACGCCATTGTTCACAATCTGTTTGATCGGCTTTGTATGTTCCTAATTTTTTATTACTTTAGAATTGAATCTTAATGTAATACTTATCTAAAACAATTGACCTAATCGTTTTTGAAGATGAAAATGTTTTATAAATTTTGAAGATCCTTAAAACCAAAAACTATTCCTATATCTTCAAGTATTCAAATGGAAATCAAAATTTAAATTATAACACATACCTTTAAAGTAAAAATCAAACAGTTTGTTTATTTTAAATTTTCTTGATGAAAAATCATTTTTTCTATGAAATCTTTTTAGTCATCTGTGCAGTGTAAATATGAAAAGGAAATTGAATAATAAAAAATATTAGTAGGAAGATAATATGTAATATTTTATCTTAAGTCCCTTTGTTCTTCAGAAGTCAGAAGGAAATGATGCTCCCTCCAGGGCTAAATACAACATGAATTGTATTTTTAATGGATGGAACCGCATATATGTTAATAATTGATTAAATCTTCACATAGAATTGTGATTTTTAGGGACCAATTGATTCTACGCCAAATTATAAACATTTGTACAAATGGAATATTTATATTCCCTGTACATAAGAAAATTCATTTCACAACAAGTCATTTAAAGTTAATTAATTGATTTAAAAAAAAATCAGAAACTATCACAGTCCATCAATCAAGAGCGTATCAAAGTCAAATAAATTTATTTGTGTAAATTATTACTCAAGTAGGTGAAATAGAATTTAAATTAACTTATAAATCACTTGTAAGATACATAATGACGCCTTGTTACACAAAATGGCATTGTAACAATATGAAGTTAATTTGTGCCAAGAACAATCTGAGCTTAATAAGTGCGGGGAGCTGTATATGTAAACGTAAATGTTCAACCAAGCTTCTTTCTTTACTCCTCACTAAGATATTGGAAGTAATAAAGGAAAAATTTCCAAAGTACTGTTCAATAAATTATTCAAGAAGTGGCGTGAATCAAATGTGGATACAAAAAATTCCAAAGAACTTTTGAACAATTTGAAATCACAAGATTTTAAGAAAATCAACAGCTTAAAGACTTTTTAATTTTATACTTAACAATTCCCCTCGATAAAATGAAAATGCTTACAAAACCCATTTTCAATTAGCCTTTGCATCGTTACGGGAAACGAAAGGAGAGCTAGTTTGTTTCTTATTTAATATTGCTGCATTACTTTTGATGAACAGTAAAAAAAAACCTTAAAAATCCATAATATTGCCAAATGTCTGGAAATCGTTCAATTGTTAAATTACCGATGTTTACCAAATTGAAAACTTTACATAATTATTTCCCCAGTAAGTAGAGTGTTGCATTTCTTTTGCGTGTCAGTATATGTGCGTTTAAATGAGTGACTGCGGGGAAGGGGGTTAAAGATGAATTAAAATGCTTGATAACAATACTGGAAAAAGTATTCGAAATAATAGTTTAATAATAGGTTTACTACGCATTTCTTTTACCTTTCAGTATATTTGTTTTCATGACATAATATTTCCATTTAGTGTAGTTTTTTTATTGTGTTGTCATTACTATATTTTAAAATCATTTTGTTAATAATTGACATATATGATTCAGAAATCTCTAAAATGATCACCTCTGTTATCATATTTGGTGTTTTTTTTTTTGTCACATTACGTCCTTCACATGTAAGTTTTTAAAACGCCACTTAAATATATACGCAACATTTTCAGTGAAACATGTATGAAACAAAACAAAAATTAAAATGGCATTTCATATACTACACAACAACAGTCATCATATTTCATATATTCGGATATTTTACATGAAAATGTCGTGAATGATAATCAAACAACTAGTAAGCTCTATAAATAACGCGATGACTTTAACTTGACAATTATCAACTTCCCTTACTTACTCAGCAATTATTTATATGCCTTCATCACCTGCATATGAAGTTTATATAATCTCAATTGATTACATACACAAAAACATTCTGTATATATGTACGAAGATTGTTCGAAAACTTCGTGGACGGGTTCGGTACTGACCGCTGTATTTGTTTGTTTGAAGTGAAACTTTATATACTTTTATTATACCATGTTTCCAGTAAAAATACAACTTTACAACTTTTGGGTCCATTAAATTAAAATTTTACAGCCGTTTTAATTTCTTTGGAAAGGAGTCGCGGAGCATCGTCGTTTTCTACGTACATGAATATTTTAAGTCGATATTTTTATTACAAATTTTGTTTTAGATTTTGCGCTCGAAAATCTGTCATATTAAATGTGAAGTCAAAACAACATGCAATCGTCATATTTAAGAAGTTTGTTATTTAAAGCAAGTCGTTTTCAGTTTATCGATTCACAATGAAAGGGGACGGTCTCGATTCACCGTTGAAAAGGCGGAACATTGGACTCCACAGAGCAGTGCGCTGTGATGTTATTTTATGTGGTAGCTGGAAAGACTCCTTTTGAGACAAAATAATAGTTAGATGAACTTGGGGATAGGTAAAAAAAAAAAATGGTGTACAAGTTGTATAAAAGTTTAAAGAAGGTCGATGTGTATTAAACTTGATTCAGACACAAATGAGATAACGCCTGAAGGAGTGATACCTACGAGGAACGTGAAGGTTGTATGCTGTTTGTAATTAGAAAAGGTTGCATTTTGATTAACTAAACTACTGGATCTCTGGACAAAAATTTCAGTGCAATCTAATATATCTCTGAAGGATACTTTTTCTTAAAGATTGTTGGCATAGTTAAATCTTCAATATCTCAAGATGGGAAATAATTCATTTTTTGGGTTCTTCATGTAACAGACAAATCCAAGTTGTGAAGTATTTAGAATAAGTGTCCACTAAAAATCCAACTCTATTTACTATGTCTTGTGTAAACAGCCCAAGCCTCAGTCTTGCTAATACAGCAAACAGTTGGTCTTGTAGTTTTAAGGAGCCAGTACTTGCTCTTGTCCTCTCTTGGTTTCCCGCTGTCTTGGAAGGACCAGTCCAGTAAACATTCCTCTCTGCTTTAGGCTTCAGAAAACTGTAAAATAATTTTTATAAGGCAACTAATTAATATCTTGTCCACATTCAACTTATGTTGTCAATTTCAACAATAATTCTAATTTTAAAAATCTCATACATGATAGAAAGACATTTTGTTATGCTATGTATAACCTCAATGAATTAAAAATTTAATATAATTTAAAGATAATAATATATAAAGGCATATTTGAACAGCCAAAGAAAAACAGCATAAGTTGGTAGTCCTGTGTAGAATTTTGTTTTTGCATCATTGTCTTTGATTTTATCTGTATTCCACCGTGCATTCTTCTAATCCTTAGAGCATTTATTCAATTCCTGAGCGAGTTGTTCACACTCTAAGTGTACAGGATCTGGATCCGTTTGAACACCTATAAAATAAAACACTGTCAATACACTACCAGTGAAGGTATGCTGTACACTTACATGCTAAAAGCAAAATTTTTTATTTGACTAGAATATTTGACATAATTGATGTTACAGTTATGTATTATATCACTTAATTTAGGAAGTCTTTTTATAAATGTTTGTTAATTAGTGCATTGTTAAATTATCAATTATACATGTATTATACACATGTTATTCTTACCTGTATTATTTTTACACTTGCAAATGTTTTTCCTTATATAACACTTTATAAGCAAAGCATATTTAACTATCAAAAAAGGTATGTCGTGCATGTGTTTTTAAATTCATTGTTCACTTAAATTAACGATTAACATGATTTCACTAGCTACAAGTGGGTTTGTTCAAATGACTAACCAGTAATTGCACATGTACATCTCGATAAAAGTTTTAAACTGAAACTTTATTATTTAAATAAATGCATCTTTAATATATGTATATAAATATATAATAATTTAATGATTAACAGTAAAATTGACATATTAAAATGTGGTAAATATTGCAAAATGAATATTAAAAAAAATGTTGAAATAAATAGAGAGGAAAGGAGACTTATAATTAACTAATGAATTAAGCACAGAGTTTAGAGCTATCTCAACTTGATCAGAAAATGACTTGATGTCTGTGTCATCCAAGTTTATGTCATTGCTTTTGTTGTCTCCTTCTGCTGTCGGTGGCAAACAGTAATCATTGACCATCAAGGAGAAGGCCTGGTACTTTGTAGGATTTTCTTGCTTGTATTTTCTGCTTCAGCCATTTCCTACATCAATATTAACATTTCTGTTAACATATTCATGTACTACATGTAATGTTTGATATTTGTAATTACATGATTTACAAAATATGTAATCTATGTGTTTTTAAAATTTTCAATAAAAAAATTGGTTTAAATAATCTTGAAGAATAATAAGACAATTTTTTGTGTTAATATTTAGCATGAAATATGTCAAAAAATCATTAAAATCCTAGCTAACATATACATTCAAAAGTGTTTTTCTTGTGTCTTACCATGGAATACCATTTGACTATAAACAGCTGCTCTTGTAGTAAGGGGGAGTTCAATCAAATAAAAAAAGGATGATGAACAACTGAAGAAAAAATGTTTTAAAATAATCAGTAAATAAAAATATGGGAAAAAAATCAAATGTAAACACACCCACCCTCCCTCGCACACACTCACCCACACCACACACTCCCTCACAACTGAACAAAAAAAATTACTAAAAAGTAAAAACTCAACTTAATTATAAAATTTAATGCCAAGAAATAAAATTTACATTAAAAATAAGTAACAACAAAAATCATACTAAAAACAAATTGAGCAATTCTCCATATATTCAGGATATATATACTGGGCTACCCGGGGTTCCCTACTAGAATATGCTGATTTTATATCTTTCTAATTTTTAAATTTACCTGTATAATATTCCTGTGATCTAATCGTTGATTCCGTTGATTCATTTGGGATCTTTTCTTTGTACGAAAAAATTGTCGGCCTGAAATTGATGTCCCCCGGATCGTCGCTGTGCCATCCTCCCTGTAAATGGGCCGAGCACACATAACTCGCTTCAGTTGGTGTCCATTTATCTCTTTGAATGGCTTTAACCTTTCGCTTTCTTTTGTCCTTCGGAAATCTGAAAAAACTGGCCCCTTTCTCCTCACTCCCCGCGTCGGCTTTATTGTGACATTTATATACAACACACGACCGAACCATTGTCACTTAAAAGTGCCTTCTGTTATCAAAGACGCTTTCCTCGCGGAAGTACTTATACGCATGCGCGAGTTTCAGGACCGGGGTTAATGCGAAAAGGTTTATTGGACCATCTTTTTTTTATATATAAAAAGTAGGGATGTCAAAATTGTCAATAATTGATATTCGAATATTCGATAGGAGTATTCGAATATATTCGAATATTCGATAAAATAAATACATTTTGCATTATAAAGTAGATATTTTAACTCTCCTGTCAGCCAATATATGTTGTATGTCATTATTTTGGAATAAAATTTTACGTAGAGTATTGTAAATGCAAACTAATTATATTTTTAAAATTTTACAGAGTATATAAAGAGTATACATCTAAAATTAATGAAAATTTGTTTTTGAAAATTCAAAAGCTTCTTTAGTATGTTCCAGATTAATAATCTGGATTATCAAGTCTACACTTCTTACTCCTATTTATACCACTTAAAACATTTATCTACTGAAGAACAATTAAAATCAATTAGTTTTAGTGAAGTAATTTCCTGATAATTAATTTTAATGATATATACATAAACAAGGGATCCATGTGTTTTCTGTAAAACTGTGTCCTTACAATAATACAAACTCATGGTAGGTTATCGGTGATTAAATTATCAAAGATTAATTTATTCTAATAATTACACTCTTCACACTTTTAAATTAATCCAACAGGACTGTCTTTTAATTTTTTTTAAATCAAGTTCAAGTTCTTTATTGACTTTGAGCATTATAGCTCATCAGTATAAACAAATACAAACATGACTGTACAGGTTTACAGGAGATAAGATAATCAAATCTTATTCATGTCAACTGTACAAACTTCATTCAATTTCAAATAAAACGTGTCAGATTTTTCTATATTTTAAATGCTTATACTTAAAAACCGAATATTCGAATCATAAATTTGTATTCGAATATCAACTCATCGAATGAATATTCGAATATTCGAATATTCGTTGACATCCCTAATAAAAAGTGATTTCTGACAGTTTAAATTTTCTTCTAAAGTATAATAATTATATAAAACTCTCAAAATATGATTGAAAACAATACTAGAATTGTTTCTGGATTGCTGAAATAAGTATTTCTTCACTAACAGAATAATCAAGTTTATAGCTACATGATCTTTTTCAAAACTACTAAAAATAACAGTCTTTACATCAAATTCAATTCTGTTGGCAGACTTTTGAAAAAATCCAATCTGACAATGCCAGCCAAACCACAGAAACCTGTGGACAGTAAAAAAATAAATGCTTAATTGTTTCTGGTTCTTGTTCACATAATGAACAAAGTTGAGAATCTGTAATTCTATGCAAGTGTAAGTATTTATTTGTACCTAAAATTCTATGAATGATTCTATAATTGAACCATATCAGTGCTAAATCTTTAGTAAAGTATTTTAAATTTGTATAAATATGCTTCCAATCAAAATCAGATTCCAACTTTAAATCAATAGCCCATTTGTTTTCACAAATAGGCCTGTGCTGTTTTTTTAGACATTAAAATTTCATAAATATTTTTTCAAAGTATCTTTAAAAATTCAGTGGTATGGTTAACCATAAGTAGTTTTTGACAATTGTTTGACATTTGGCCATGAATATAAAACTACTTGCTTTAGTCTCTCATGAGTAGTAAATGGCAACTTAACTAAATAATCATTTGTGATACTTTCATGACTAATAAAATTGCCTTCTGTATCAAATAAATCATGTACTACATGGAACCCCTTTTCATACAATGCCTTATAAAATACACATTTATTTTGAATCTTTATCTTATTATTATGCCACAATTGTTCTAACAATATATCTACATCATGAATATTAAAACTTTCTAAAAATTCAGCAAAATAAAGCAAAGTTTCTTTCCAAAAAATATTATGTATGGATTTTGCCCTTTGTTTACAATATTCAGATCCAACCTGACAAAGTTTATTAATATTACAACCAGTAATTTCAGAAACAAATGTTTATTCAGTTTGAATTATTTGTAGATATTCTTCTAATCCATGTTAATTCTAGGACTCTGATAAATGTTTCTATATTAGTCATCCTACATCCACCCCTCTCAAAATCCAACTGGAAAGTTTTCCGAGATATTTTGTCAATTTTATTTCCCCATATACATTTATACAGAGTTTTTTCGAGTTGCTGTGTCCACTGCACACTTGGTTTTGGAAGATTGATTTAATCATACAGAGCTTATGATACATTCGAACTTCCGTGTCGGCAGGGTGAAAATATAAGCGCGTTCGTATTGACAGATATGATAAACTCATAGATTGGATTAAGGTATTCAATGTATAACGAAGGGAATTTGACCGATTTCAAATAATTTTAAACTAGTTAAAAGCACATTGTTAGATAACGATAAAAGTGAAATGAACCATATTAATAAGACTGATAACATGTAAGGAGACAGTCATTTTGCACATCAAAAGTTTTTGAACAGTTATCTCCCCACAGGTTTGGTTGATTGATGTCGCTAATTTTCACACAATAACTCATTATCAAGTCTGGTTGATTGATGTCGTCTATGGAAAACATTAGAAATGCAAGAAATACTACTGACCCTGAAATATTACATGCAACACTCAATGACTTCAAGACGCACTTATCAAAGCGAGGCTACTCTACTTCGGAAATTGATCCTACTATCAAAGAAACGATCAAAACAAATCGATCAAAACTCATCATCAAAAGCAGTCATTACGTAACCCTACAGTACTGGTTACTAAATTTAACCCTTGCATTAAAGGACTGAAAAAACGAATTCTGAAATATTGGAACACTATTCTTAGAAATCCAGAAAACAAAAATTTATTTAATTTTCAATCATAGCTTACAGCAAACACAAGAATATAGGTGACGAGATAATCCGGTCTCACCCAAAACAAACACCATTATTTATGTTCATGACCCCTGATAAGTCTTCTTAATAGCCGAAACACTCAAAAACTACTTGCATATTTCAAATCAAATATTAATCTGCTCTATGCAAAAACATATCTACAAGAAGTGTGGTTTGGAGTGTTGGGTCCTAATAAATCTCTTACAAGTTCGGTTGATTCATATCGCTAATTTTCACTATTCTACTTCGTTAAAATTATAACAGTAAAAAATGTTTACTAATTATTTAAGTTACATTTTACACTTTCTAACCCGAGGGTTATAATAAAACATTTTTATATTACAGGAAAATCAATCTTAATTGAATATGAATAACCTAAATCTAAAAGAAATATTTGACAGGGTCAAAAAAATAACCTGGATGCAATTTTACTCTCCGTAGCCAGTTTATAAATTTCCTAGGTATAAACCAGCTTTTCAAGGGGCAAAACGTTATAGAATGTTGGAAAATGAGACCACTCACCCCTTTTGACGTCATTTTCAAGGCAATATTAGTATCCACGTAAAATTTACAATAAAATTTCATAGAACTTCTAGAATGAGGTAAAAATTTCATTTTTTTTTGGAACAAAAGTGTCCCAACACATACCTGAACTAACGGAATTTTTGGATGTCGAATGTCCATATCAAAATAGTTTATCTGAGTTACACTTAGGTCGAAAAAACGCCGTTTTTGAGGTTGCGCCGCCTGGACATACCATTGCTTACAAAAACTTTACTAATTTATTTAAAAATAAAATTCATGATTTGTAATTTATTCCATAGATAGAAAAGATGATGATAAATAAATATTTTAAAATTCATTGATGTACCTGAAGCGGTTTTAATTTTATGGCGCTAGTCCACGAACTTTTTGATAGCCCCTCGTAAGTTACATTTTACTTTTCTAACTCAAGGGTTATAATAAAAATTTCCTTTTTGGGTATTTTTGTCTTATACATCATTTTATATTACAGGAAAATCAACCTTAATTGAATATGAATAACCTAAAATTAAAAGAAATATTTGACAGCTTCCCTCTAAATGACATCTGCTCAGAGGTAAGTAGCATTTTAGTTGATTTATGTAAATCCCAACAATTTACATTTTTTTTGTTTTTTTTTTTTTTTGTTGTTGTAAATATAGAGAATTACAGTGAAATAAGGCTTCAATATCCTTATAAACAATATATATATTTCATACATGTATGTAATCGACAAAATATATGGTGTCGCGACATGTCGAAATCACTTATGTCCTTATTAAAATAATTACGACGTAAATTTTCTAATTACCAAGTAGTGCAAACAATCAATTTAACGACATGGTGATGATGCTAAATTGGTTGAGGCTATTTGGTACTGCTTGCACGGCGGCGGGCAGGAGTTATCTTTCCATAAGTGCGTACGAGTTATCTCGCGTTACACCGGTGGCATACATAAAATCTTACCCGCATTGAAAAGTTCCACTAAATCGTTCTATCAGACTTTTAATGTTTATCATTAAGACATGTATGTAAAAAGCGTAATAATTAAAAGAGGGAAAATACCGTTAACTAATTGGGGATCTTTGGAGCATATACACATGTTGTATGTCTATTTCGCAGAAATAATTGCGGGGGGGGGGTATCTTAACATTACATAATATACAATATTTATTCATTTTGTTTTTTAAAATCTTTTTGATACAACACAGCCCCCACCCCTGTCTAAGGACGTTTATTTTTTTTCATTCATTACTGATTTATTTTTCTGTTTTGCTTCTAAAGGTAATTGTTATTGTTGTGCTCAAGAATTTTTTGTTTTGTTGTGCTCAAGAATTTTTTATTTACATTTACTGAGCACATAAAGTACAGACCTGTTTTTTTCAATGGAGAGTTGCAATTTCCCAGACCAATAGATATCAATTACCCCATTCCCTGCACATACAAACACCCGACATCCGGACCAGTTATGTACATGTAGTATCGTTTTTAATAGATTTAGGGGGCAGTCAGAGAAAAATAAACTATTAAATCTAATTTTAAAAAACTTCATATCAATTGAGTGGCGTTTCCCAGACTTACAGATATACCCCCCCCCAAAAAAAAAATAAATAAAATTACTCACACACAGATACACCCAGCCAATGCAAGACGCGGGATTTTATGAACGGAATACGTCTTTAATATGTCGATATAATTTTTTTTGCATATATTGGTTTGAAGTAGGCATAAAAAGTATAATTAAACAAAAATGTCCATAGCTATAGTTTTACGGCATATAATATTTCAAATAAACATGTACATGTACAATTAGAGATTTTTTTTTCAACGAAAAGTTTATACTTTTCATTCTAACTGCTCGAACAATTTTCATTTAATATTTAATTCCTAAGACATGAAATTATTTTATTTTCTATTTGGCATTTTTAAAAAAGGATCATTAGCGCACACAAATTACATTAGAGAAAAATATCAATTTATTTCACATCCTTGATACAATGATCTTGTAAATGCAGCGAAAAAAAATACTGAACATAGAGCGTAAAAATATTGATTTAATTGGCGTGTCATTTCAAAGTTTTTCGCGCAGTAACTTGAAGAATAATAGATGTGTATTGAAATGTTTCTTCCGACTATTATCTACGGTGATCAAATAGGGTGCCATGAAAATGTGTCCAAAAACGAGAACATTTCTCTAAGGCATGGATTAGCAATGAACTTCCTTTGCATACAACTGAAATAAAAAGAAAAAGATATCAAGAAAAAAAGAAAGTATAAGTAAGAATATGAGCCTAAACATGAGGAAAACAAACACAACGTGAGAGTTAAGGTACCCACGGGAAAACCTTGTTAGAAGAAATGCACATGTGAAATATTAAAGCCCTTGCACAACTGTTCAAAAGTTATGACCAAGGTTAAAATATTTTAAATGTAGGTCTAAGTCCAAGGTCAGTTGTGGCATACAATAATGAATCACCCTAATTCTTACAGGTACATGTGTACTAACCTACCTGTATGAGGTATCAGAATATGAAGTTACCTGTTAGATCTTCAAGATAGTCTATTTATTAACTGTAATAGTCACCAGGTTATGAAGCTACTTATGTAGTGATAATATGAATCAGGGTATGATAATTTCTATCTCTACAACAGATACCGACAAAAAAAAGCCAATCACCTATAAAAGGGACTACATGTATATATGGAACTCCCCACCTGTAAGAGGTATAATTCAGAAAGAGAAGCTACTTACCTCAATAAGGTACTTGTAAAAGGTACGGAATTGCACTTCAGCTACCCTTATCAAGTACCAGATATTTAACCATACTTGGTTCAAGTACATAAAACATCGCACCTCTCATACACGTCATTAAAACGAACCAATCTGTAACAGGTACATGATTTTAGCTCACCGGTCTGAAACAGGTACCAGATATTTACACAATAAAATTCTAGTACTTAAACCCTCCTGACTCTTCCAGATATCTGATTATGACATACCAACCTGTAACAGGTACCAGCTTTAGCTCCCGACCTGTAACAGGTACCAGATATTTATGCATTCAAATTTTAGTACTTTAACCCTTCTAACTCATAGAAATGACTGATTTAAACATACAGACGTGTAACAGGTACCAGATATTAGGTCACCGACCTGTATTAGGTACCAGATATTTATCCAATCAAATTCTAGTACTTTAAACCTTCTACCTCTTACAGATGTCTGATTTAAACATACCGACCTGTAACAGGTACCAGATATTAGCTAACCGACCTGTAATAGGTACCAGGTATTTACACAATCAAATCCTAGTAGTTTAACCCTCCTAACCCTTGCGGATGTCTGATTATAAAATACCGACCTGTAACAGGTACCAGCTTTAAGCTCACCGACCTATAACACGTACCAGATATTTACACAATTAAATTCTAGTACTTTAACCCTCCTTACTCTTCCAGATGTCTGATTATAACATACCGACCTGTAACAAGTACCAACTTTAGCTCCCGACCTGTAACAGGTACCAGATATTTATGAATTCAACTTTAAGTACTTTAACTCTTCTAACTCGTAGATATGTCTAATTTAAACAAACAGGCGTTAAACAGGTACCAGGTATTAGGTCACCGACCTGTATAAGGTACCAGATATTTATCCAATCAAATTCTAGTACGTGAACCCTTCTAACTCTTACAGATGTCTGATTTAAACAAACAAACCTGTAACAGGTACCAGATATTAGCTCGCCGACCTGTAGTAGGTACCAGGTATTTACACAATCAAAGTCTAGTAGTTTAACCCTCCTAACTCTTACAGATGTCTGATTATAAATTACCGACTTGTAACAGGTACCAGCTTTAAGCTCACCGATCTATAACATGTACCAGATATTTAAACAATAAAGTTCTAGTACTTTAACCCTCCTTACTCTTCCAGATGTCTGATTACAACATACCGACCTGTAACTGGTACCAACTTTAGCTCCCGACCTGTAACAGGTACCAGATATTTATGCATTCAGATTTTAGTACTTTAACCCTTCTAACTCGTAGAAATGTCTGATTTAAACATACAGACGTGTAACATGTACCAGATATTAGGTCACCGACCTGTATAAGGTACCAGATATTTACACAATCAAATTCTAGTACTTAAACCCTTCTTACTGAAACTGGTGTCTGATTTAAACATACCGACCTGTAACAGGTACCAAACTTTAGCTCCAGACCTGTAACAGGTACCAGATATTTATACAATCAAATTGTAGTACTTTAACCCTTCAAACTCGTACAGATGTCCGATTTAAACATACCGACCTGTAGCAGATACCAGATATTAGCTTAATGACCTGTAACAGTTACCAGTTATTACACAACAAAATTCTAGTACTTTAACCCCCCTAACTTAAACAGATGTCCGATTTTTATATACCGACCTGTAACAGGTACCAGATATTGAAGCTCCCGACCTGTAACGGATACCAGATATTTATGCAATCAAATTGTAGTACTTTAACACATCTAACTCTTACAGATGTCTGATTTTAATATATTGACCTGTAACAGGTAACAAATATTAGCTCACCGACCTGTAACAGGTACCAGATATTGAAGCTCCCGACCTGTAACAGATACCAAATATTTATGAAATCAAATTGTAGTACTTAAAGGTTTATAACTCTTACAGATGTCTGATTTTAATATATCGACCTGTAACAGTTTCTTAATATTAGCTCACCGACCTGTAACAGGTACCAGATATTGAAGCTCCCGACCTGTAACGGGTACCAGATATTTATGCAATCAAATTGCAGTACTTTAACCTTCTAACTCTTACAGATGTCTGATTTTAATACATCGACCTGTGACAGGTACCAAATATAAGTTCACCGACCTGTAACAGGTACCAGATATTGAAGCTCCGGACCTGTAACAGGTACCGGATATTTATGCAATCAAATTGCAGTACTTTAACGCTTCTAAATCGTACAGATGTCTAATTTAAACATAACGACTTGTTACATGTACCAGATATTGAAGCTTCTGATCTGTAACAGGTACCAGATATTAAAGCTACCGACCTGTAACAGGTATAAGATTTAAAAGCTACCGACCTGTAACAGATACAAGATTTAAAAGCTGCCGACCTGTAAAAGGTACCAGATATTAAAGCTACCGACCTGTATCAGGTACCAGATATTTAAGCTACCGACCTGTAACAAATACAAGATTTAAAGCTGCCGACCTTTAAAAGGTACCAGATATTGAAGCTACCGACCTTTAACAGGTACCTGATTTTAAGCTATCGATCTCTAGCAATTTTCAGATTTAAATTCTACCGACCTGTAACATGTACCAGTTATTTAAGCGACCGACCTGTAACACGTACAAGATTTCAAATAATAATGTAATAAGTACCAAATATTAAAGCTACTGACCTGTAACAGGTACCAGATATTAATGCTGCAGACCTGTAAGTGGTACCAGATATTAAAGCGACCGACCTGTAACAGGTACCAGATATTAAAGCTTCCGACCCGTAACAGGTACTAGATATTGAAGTTACCGACCTGTAAGAGGTACCAGATATTAAAACTACCGACCTATAACAGGTACCAGATATTAAAGCTACTGACCTGTCACAGGTACCAGATTTTAAACCTACCGACCTGTAAGCAATACCAGATATTAAAACGACCTGCCTGTGACAGGTTCCAGATATTAAAGCTACCGACCTGTTACAGATACCAAATATTAAGCTATCGACCTGTAAGCGGATACCAGATATTAAAGCGACCGACCTGTAACAGATACCAGATTTTAAAGCGAACGAGCTGTTACGGGTATCGGATATTAAGCGACCGACCTGTAACAGGTACCAGATTTTAAAGCTAACGACCTGTAACAGGTACCTGATAATAATGCTACCGACCTGTAAACGGTACCAGATATTAAAGCTACCAACCTGTAAGCGACACCTGCAGATGTTAAAGCGACCGACCTCTAACATGTACCAGATTTTATAGATACCGACCTCTAACAGGTACCAGATTTTAAAGATACCGACCTGTAACAGGTACCAGATTTTAAAAATACCGACCTCTAACATGTACCATATATTGAAGATATCGACTTGTGACAGGTACCAGACTTTAAAGATACCGACCTGTAATAGCTACCAGATTTTAAAGATACCGACCTCTAACATGTACCAGATTTTATAGATACCGACCTCTAACAGGTACCAGATTTTAAAGATACCGACCTGTAACAGGTACCAGATTTTAAAAATACCGACCTCTAACATGTACCATATATTGAAGATATCGACCTGTGACAGGTACCAGACTTTAAAGATACCGACCTGTAACAGGTACCAGATTTTAAAGATACCGACCTCTAACATGTACCAGATATTAAAGCTACCGACCTGTAACAGGCTCCGTATGTTAGATACGTACCTCATCTGGGTACCAGATTATAAAGATAGATTTACTTCTAACAGATGATATGTCATGTTGTTAGCGTTGTCGTCATCGTAAACCTTTAACAGTACCAACTTTTTTCTAGAACTAAGGAGCAAATTTCAGCCATACTTGGCTCAGAGTATCCTGGGATAAAGGATATTAAAGTTTTTAGAATGAAGGGTAGATAATTACAAAGAAGTGAAAAATTAATACCATTATTAAAAATCTTCTTTTCCAGGAAAGATGTAACTCATTTGGAATCATTATCAGGTAGAGTAGATTCAGGTTTGTTCAAATTGATTTATATTCTAGACACAAAGTAGTAACGATATGGACGGATAACTTTTTTATAATGTGCTTATATATTTCTTTATATGATAGAATACTTTCTTTTTCCGTTATTTTCTTTACTGCTAATACCCACGATATCGTGTCGATATCAAATCATGATTGCTCATGGTTTATGATAACAAAATTTAATATTGTTTTTAACGTGAGTAACTTGAGTACTATCGCTTTTATGAAGTTTGCCTGTGGTGTCGATATCGACTTTATCGCCTCGTTATATCGAATCATGTTTCTCACCCCTTGATAAGTACCGTACTTGGTTTTGTGTATGTGTATCTTTAATTTAAATAGGTTCCATGTTCGAAGATTGTACATGTCATCGATATCGTCGATAACGTATCGATATCGAATAATTTTTGCATACTTCTATCATTATGAGGTACTTGTGCGTAGGTACTTTCTCATTATTTTTTGGCCTTATTGTCGATATCGACGATATCGAATCCTGATTGTAAAACATATTCATGATTTTACCAAATTTTACCTAAAAATAAGACCTTAAGCTAAATTTTATCCGAGACAATAAAAACCTTTAATCTTTTTCTAATTTTTTTTACATATCCATGCTGACAATGAATCTATACTGTCTTTTGGTTTTATATAATTATTTAATAACGGAATTTTCAAAATAGCAAAGCGTTTATACAGTGTATCAGGATAGTCATGGTATTGCCGATATCGACGATATAAAAATAGCACCAAGTCTCATATATGGTGTCCATTATTTCCATTCTATGGTTCTAGTCAGGATCGATAACAAAATGCTGTCGATATCGTCGATATCGACATCGAATTGGTTCTTGGACAATATTGACAAATTACTTTTCTTTATAGTTTGCTAAAATATTTCTTTGTAATTGTGTGTGTACAAGAATAATTTCTGTTTAACAAAATTATCCTTCCTGTAAATATCAGCAAAAATAAAAGAGGATTCGATATCGTGACATTATCGCCGATATCGACGATATTGGTGGCAAGTACAATCTTCTTACAAGTAATAAAAGCTTACATACATGATGAGAATTCGTTGTAGATTAAAAATCATTCAATGCATCACCCTTTCACAAAGGTCTTGAAAACAGCAAAACTGTTTTTATAAACTTCGATAATATTTTGCTCACAATAAATACTAGCAGCGTCTTATTTCAAAATAATCATATTCCTAACTTCTTGCAGATCTACTACCTAATATATATTTTTACAGAAACGTGAAGGTAATAAGGGGACCAGAGGTAACCTTATATTGTACATCATTAAGGAGACCTGTGGACTGAGGTCAGCTTTATACAATTATTGACTTTTAATGAGGTCTACTTGTGACTATACAGACCTGGTCAGGTATTGGTTGACCGAGGCCGAAGGCCGAAGTTAACCAATACTTGACCTGGTCTGTATAGTCACAAGTAGACCGAATTCAAAAGTCAATAACTGTTGTATTAAATGATCAGGAATTTTACAACACTTTTACACTTTAATTCTTGTCTCCATCAAATAAAAACACTCATAATATTTAATTGTTGCCACTTATCTGATTAACAACTACATTGTTGTAGTTAAAAATTGAAAACAATATTATTAAACAATAAATACTCAACCATATACTTCCAAAAGTTTTTTTTTATCTCCTTGGTAATGGCGTCTGACATGTTTTCATTCACACCGACACATGCTTTGAAACACTCAATCTGATTGATCGAAAAAGCTGTAAGCAAATCTATGGTTGGTCAAGAGGGAAATCCCGAATAAACCTCCCAGAACGTTATTTGAGGTGAACTCACTCTGAGGTACACCCCAATAGATGGCGTCTAGACCAATCACAGAGCAGCAGAATTTCTGATCATTTAATAAATCAGTTGGGAGACCAGTGGTTACCTTATATTGTATATCATTAAACAGAGGGATCAGATGTCACCGTACATTTTCAATTAATAGGGGTACCATAGGTAACCTAATATAGCACATCATTAGGAGAACCTGCGGACACCTTATATTGCATGAATGTACATCATTTGGGAGACACGAGGTCACAAAATTGTACATCATTAGGGAGACCAAATGACACCTTAAATTGTACATTAGTGGGACGGGGGCAAAGGGCACCTCATTTTATACATCAATAAGAGACCAGAGGTTACCTTCTATTGAATATCGAAAGTAGAACAATAGATCATCGGATAAAACATCAATAGGGGGACCAGAGCTCACCTTATATTGTGCATAAATAGGGAGACCATAGATCACATCGTATATTATATCAACAGGGATACCAGAGGTCACTTTATATATTACGTCAATGGGAAGACCAGATGTTTCCTCATACTGTTACTTTAAAGGGAGATGAAAAGACACCTTAAACTGTACACAAATATGAGGACTAGAGGTCAAAATATATTGTACATCCGTAGAGAGACCAGAAGTCACCTTATACTGTACTTCATAACGGCGACTAGAGGACGACATATATTGCACATTATTAAGGGGACCAGAGGTCACCTTATATTGTAAGTCAATAGGTAGTACAAAGATCATCTTATATTGTAAGTCAATAGGGAGACCAAAGGTCATCTTATATTGTAAGTCAATAGGGAGACCAAAGATCATCTTATATTGTAAGTCAATAGGGAGACCAGAGGTCAACTTTTATTGTAAGTCAATAGGGAGACCAAAGGTCATCTTATATTGTTAGTCAGTAGGGAGACCAGAGGTCAACTTTTATTGTAAGTCAATAGGGAGACCAAAGATCATCTTATATTGTAAGTCAATAGGGAGACCAAAGGTCATCTTATATTGTAAGTCAATAAGTCAAGTTGATATACAATAGGTGACCTCTGCTCTCCCTATTGATGTACAATATAAGGTGACCCCTGGTCCCCCATTGATGTACATTTTAGGTTACCTCTGGTCCCCTATTGATGTACATTGGACATTCAGATATCCAGACGTCAGATATCGGGATGCTTCAGTATCTGGACGATTTTTCATCGGAACAGAATTTTTTAATGTTATTTTGTCTTGTTTAAATGGTGAATCAGGTATGTGGATGCTTCACATATCCGGACAAATTGATTGGGAACCGAAGCGTCAGGATAAATGAGGATCCACTTTATATATAAGGTGACCTCTGGTCCCATATTGATGTACATGTAAGATAACCTCTTGTCCCCTAAAATGCACATATGAGGTCAGCACTGATCCCCTTACTGATGTACAATATTAGGTGACCTCTGGTTCCCTTATTGATGTATATTTCAGGTGACCTCTGGTCCTCTATTGATGATTGTATATATAAGGTGACCTCTGGTCCAATATTGATGTACTTATAAGGTGACCTCTGGTCCCCTTAATGATGTGCAATATAAGGTGACCTCTGTCCCCTAATGATATAAATCATAAAGTGATCCCAGAACATATAAACTTTTTGTTACTACTGGTGTCCGTATCAAGTTTATGGAACAAGCGGTAGTCTTACATTGAACTGAACATCAATAAAGACATCATGTCTTACAATATAGTATATGAATGATGCAAAGGCAATCAGTTGTTGTACATTATTAGGATGCCAAGAAAGTTTTAAGGAGACAATAATTTAAAAATTGTTGTATGTGTAGAATTATTTTTCAAATCCACTACAAAAAACGTTGAGGCTATAATTTTTTGACAGGAAAAAAGTACACAATATCTCCGAATTCTCTTAATAATATAATTAATTGGAATTTGTAGGATTGGTCAACTTGCTTGTCTACAAATACAGTATATATATTCCAAAAATAAATCACCATTTGTGCATTTTTAAAAGTTTTATTTCTTTTCTTTTTTAAATGTAGTTTTGATTGGTTTATGAATTTGATGTGTACATTCCATGAAATAAGGGGAGGAGAACTTCATCCCCAACCTTTGCAATACAAGGGGTACATCTTCTCTGTAAGATATATAAAGTCAAAAGTGTTAAACTGATTAGGTCGCCTATTGAGGCATGGCCTCATAACACATAAAATAATTTTACCAAATAATTTTTCCATTATGTTAAAGGATCGGTGAAAAGTCCGAGCGAAGTGAATTGGTAGGCGTTTGGTGGAAGGGGGCAAGACCCCCCCCCCCCCCCCCCCCCCCCCCCCCCCCCCCCACTGCTTGTTAGAGATGCAGAGACTGAGAGTTTACTCTGATATATTAAAGAGATCAGAGTTTAGGTATTGTGTTAAAAATATACTATATCTTCGCATTGAATAATAAAATCATATGGGAGACCACAGGTTACCCAATACTGTATACAGGGTTATTTTCGCCCCGTGTTATTTTCGCCCTTTTGAACTTGTGAATAATTTTGCCCCATTTAAATTCGCCCAATCATATTTCTGTTAAAAAAATTATGAGGTATAATTTGAATTCGCCCCGTTTTAAATTCGTCCAATCAAAAAGAGGGCGAAAGGGACGAAAATAAAACAAGGGCGATAATTTCCCTGTATACAGTATTATTTTTACACTGTGAAGTTTTCACAGTATTTCGATTAATTTATTCTATTTTTCTCTTTACGTGTGCAACAAACTGCATTTTGTAGCGAAGTAAACAGGCCAAATAGTTGTGAACTGAGCAGGGGACCTACGGACCTAGTTGAGGGTATGTCGATAGCTTTAAATCTGGTGTCTCTTACAGGTTGGTCGCTTTACTATCAGGTACCTGTTACAGGTTGGTAGCATTTAAATCTTATACCTGTAAGAGTTCGATAACTATGAACTCTTGTACCGCTTACAAGTCGGTAGTTTTAATATCTGGGACCTGTTACAGGTCGGTAGATTTAATATCTGGTATTTGTTACAGGTCGGTAGCTTCAATATCTGGTACCTTTTACAGGTCGGCAGCTATTAAATCTTGTATCTGTTACGGTTCGGTAGCTTTAATATCTGGTACCTGTTACAGGTCAGAAGCTTCAATATCTGGTACATGTTACAAGTCGTTATGTTTAAATTAGACATCTGTACGATTTAGAAGCGTTAAAGTACTGCAATTTGATTGAATAAATATCCAGTACCTGTTACAGATCAGGAACTTATATTTGGTACCTGTTACAGGTCGGTATGTTATAATCAGACATCTGATACCGACCTTTTAAATCTTGTATCAGATTGCAAAAATATCCGGTACCTGTTTCAGGTCGGTAGCTTTAATATCTGGTACCTGTTACAGGTCGGCAGCTTTAAATTTTGTATTTGTTACAGCTAGGTAGCTTTTATATCTGGTACCTGATAAAGGTCGGTAGCTTTAATATCTGGTACATTTTACAGGTCGGCAGCTTTTAAATTTTGTATCTGTTACGGTTCGGTAGCTTTAATATCTGGTATCTGTTACAGGTCGATAGCTTTAACATCTGGTTCTTGTTACAAATCGGCAGATTTCAAATCTTGTGTCTGTTACAGGTAGATCGTTTTAATATCTGGTACCTGTTACAGGTTGGTAGCTTTAATATCCGGTACCTTTTACAGGTCGGCAGCTTTAAATTTTGTATTTGTTACAGGTAGGTAGCTTTAATATCTGGTACCTAATAAAGGTCGGTAGCTTTAATATCTGGTACCTGTTACAGGTCAGATGCTTCAATATCTGGTACATGTTACAAGTCGGTATGTTTAAATTAGACATTTAGAAGCGTTAAAGTACTGCAATTTGATTGCATAAATATCCGGTACCTGTTATAGGTCAGGAGCTTATATTTGGTACCTGTTACAGGTCGGTATGTTATAATCAGACATCTGTAAGAGTTAGAAGCGTTAAAGTACTACAATTTGATTGCATAAATATCTGGTACCCGTTACAGGTCGGGAGCTTCAATATCTGGTACCTGTTACAGGTCGGTGAGCTAATATTTAGAAACTGTTACAGGTCGATATATAAAAATCAGACATCTGTAAGAGTTATAAGCGTTTAAGTACTACAATTTGATTTCAGAAATATCTTTTACCTGTTACAGGTCGGGAGCTTCAATATCTGGTACCTGTTACAGGTCGGTGAGCTAATATTTTTTACCTGTTACAGGTCAATATATTAAAATCAGACATCTGTAAGAGTTAGAAGTGTTAAAGTACTTAAATTTGATTGCATAAATATCTGGTATTCGTTACAGGTCGGGAGCTTCAATATCTGGTACCTGTTACAGGTCGGTATATAAAATCGGACATCTGTTAAAGTTAGGGTGGTTAAAGTACTAGAATTTTGTTGTGTAATAACTGGTACCTGCTGTACATCTGTACGAGTTTGAAGGGTTAAAGTACTACAATTTGAATGTATAAATGTTACGAATTTGGCATTCTCCACTATTGTTATGAAATTGTAAACAAGATGTTTCTTGTGATATGAGTTATTAAAATGATGATTCGATGAATGATTGAATGAATGATATGTATTGGCATTTATTCTTATTTACTTGTTATTATTGATTAATGTTATTTGATATTTATTATGAGCTAGGTGTAAATTGTTCACCATGTACCGAATTTCCTCCACGTTTTGAGGAATACGGAACGTAAATAAATCAGTTACTGGTCTACAAATGCTTTTAAATAGTACCTAATGTGCTTACCTTTGATAATTTGTATAATTAATAAATCCATTCATTGATAATTAGTGTAAATTAAACCTTACAATTACACTCTGCTTTTCATATACTAAGCGGTAAAAGATGTAAACTACAATCGGAACGCCTCGGATGCATTAATAGTTAACTGCATCCGAAGTTTTCCAGCTATTTGACGTTATGGCGCCAAATTTCATGCATTGATTGAGTGAATGACGTCATAACGGGTGTAAAGGCTTTATATACGAGCTCCCAGCGTCTAACGGTCAGACGCCTGCGGTCTCACCCACGGAAAGGTCTACCTGACGGACCAACTCCGAACAAGGCAGTCTCCCCATCACAAAGGGTTCTGTTTTAGACAGAGAGACAAATTGACATGATGGGTAATTATTAACCTGAATTTGTTAGCAACGTTTGATTGCGTTATTCATTCATTTTACTCAGACACAAGTAGTGATCTGAATTCATCGTTATTGTTTACTGTTGAGTAGTATTTACTAGGGCACAAGAAGTGACCTGAACTTGATATTTATAACTCCTGACATTATTACTAACAACAAACTAACAAATGCATGGTGCATTGTATTGAGTTTTGTTGAGATGTTAGCATAACTTTTTGTCCCTATACAATTAGTTGTTTGCTACATCCTTTGAATGTTAACAAATGCTAAACGCATTGTATTGAGATATTAGCATAACTTTTTGTCCCTATACAATTAGTTGTTTGCTATAACCTGACATTTTGTATTTATACTCACTAAGTGAAGAAATCACTAGTTCAATCTTTATTCAAGGCCTAAAGATACAAGGTCTATTCATGTTTATTAAGGGGTTTGTTTAAGGGTGGTTTTATAAATTGACATTTGTTGGAAAGGGTGGTTGGTTTGCTTTTATTTCAGGTGAGGACCGCAGAGCCAAAGAAGAATATTTTTGTATGTTTATTGAATAAAATCTAATAAAATATTAAAAACAAATTATATCCTGTTGTCTTTCGTTTCAACATTCAGATTAAGGAGCCCCACAATGTTACGCCGCTAAACATATAAAGCCGTAAGTCGTAACAATTGGTGTCAGAAGTGGGATAAAGTCTTCCTTTTATTCTGGTTGATCGAAAGTCTACATCAGGATCTCACAATATTGACTTGTAAGTCTTGTTAAGTCTATTGACGACGACAAGCACACTGACATATAAACACATAAAATTTGTGTTGCAATAGCCAATAACAAAAGTCAAAATGTCAAATGAAAACAGCCAATTTGAAGCTTCTGAGGAGAATGGGTGCAGGTCCTGCGATCTGAATGATGACATCACTTGTGATGAGTATCAACGGTCTGGTACCTCTTCTCCTATACAGAAATCAGGCTCTGACAAGGCTGAAAACATAAATGAACTTTTGTTAAGAGCTGTAGAAATGATGAACAAAGAAGTCTCAAACATGAGACAAGACATAGATGAACAATTGTCAAACATGAGACGAGATTCTCGTCAATTACAAGAACAAGTTGATGAGATAAAACAAAACGGGACCCCCAGAGATGATGCAAACAGATATCAAGTGCATGGGTGTAGAGAGTCCCTGGGTTTTCATGATCAGTCTTCTGTCATTGGGGCTGGGGAAAGTATCAGACAAATAAATACTTCTGCAAGGGAGATAAATTACAATGAAAATAGAGTTCCTTCCCCTTTCAATTCCAAACCTATTGTATCTATTAAACCACCTACATTTGATGGGTCAGAAGATTTTGGGGATTATCTAGCCCAGTTTGAAATCTTGGTCGATCTACATGGTTGGAATTACAGGGCAAAGTCACTATACCTAGCTAGTAGTTTAGCGGGGGGGGCTCGTGCACTTTTAAGTGAACTTAACGAAGTTCAGCGCAGAGATTATGATTCCCTAGTCAAGATTCTTGATAGGCGTTATGGTTCAGTTGAACGATCTGAAATGTTCAGAGCTAAGTTAAAGACAAGAACCAAGGGTGACAAAGAATCTTTATCTGAACTTGCACAATCTATCAAGAAACTTACTAGGCAAGGGTATCCTACTGCTGATTCAAACTTGACAAATGTTCTATCATTAGATCACTTCATAGATGCACTTCCCGATCCGGATATGCGCCTTCGCTTGAGAGAAAGTAGACCCAGAGACATTAATGAGGCTGAGATATTGGCGATAAGACTTGAAACCCACAAACTGGCTGATGCTCAGAGGGTAAAAATTGTCAATGCCATAAATCCAGAGATGGATACCAATCTCCTCGCCTCAATCAAGCAAGAAAATAGGGTCTTAAGAGATGATCTCCAATCACTTACAAAAGAGATTAGATCACTCCTTAAAGATGGTCTTAATTCAAGACCTAACTTTTCTCATTCAAGCGAGGTGCATCCTCAGTTCAGGAATGCACAAAATGATCGACAGAACAATCAGTTTCAAGTTAGGCAGCCATACAATGCAAATTATTTTGAGAGAAGAAATGCTTACCAAAATAGACAATATCAAGATGGGCGCTTCCAATCCTCAAATCAGGGAAACTTTCCCGTGTCGAATTCAGGGGGCGGAAGTCGACAAAGCGCAGGGGTAGGCCCCAATCACTGTTAAGCAAGGTTGAAATAAGAGGACCTCTTCCTGCTGGAAGAATTGAGTGTATTAAAAAGAGTCCTCAAAATACAGTTAATATAACTGAAAATGACAATTTAATGAACAATAAATCAGAAAATGATATTGAGAACAATAAATCAGAAAATGATGTTGAGAAAATTGTTATGTGTGAAAATGCGCCTAAAAATGAGAGAGTAAGTGATATAAAGGGATGTGGTGAAGGAATTTTTGTTGTAGGCAAAATTGAGAACACTCTGACTACAATGATGGTCAACACAGGAGCTAGTGTAACAATTATTAGCTCCGATTTTGCAGACAGTTCAGAGTTAAAGGGGAAATTAGATTTGAACCCTTCATTTGTAAATCTAACCTCTGTTAGTGGGGAGAAAATATCTGTCCTAGGGGAATGCCTAGTGAAAATATGTGTGGGAGATGTTACTGTGAATCATAATGTTTTAGTGGCTAATATCCAAAACGAATGTATTTTGGGTTTAGATTTCATGAAAGACCACAATTGTGATGTTCTGTTGAATAAAATGAAACTTAGAATAAAGGGGACAGACGTTTCTTGTTTTACACATGAAGCTTTGAATAAGCAATGTTGTAAGGTATTTTTGACTGAAACTATAGAGATTCCCCCTCTCAGTGAAATTCTTGCCTCGGCTAAAGTGGAAAACCCATTATTTAATGACAAGGTTACTTTGTTAAAGCCTGTGGCAAAATCTTTAGATAAACATGGTGTATTAGTTCCCAAGATTTTGGCAAAAGTTGAAAACGATAGAGTACTTGTTCGATACATGAACTTAGGTGATCAGAGTGTCAAAATTTTCAAAGGGACTGTTGTGGCAAATTTAGAAGATACTTCAGGGATCATTGAAAGTACTCCCCAATCGATAAATGTTTTAACAAAACATGAAATGAAAACAAATGAAAATTTTCCTGAACATTCGAAGTCTGTGTTTGAGAATTCTTGTAAAAATATTGATCAAGAACAAAAGCAAAAATTAAGAGAATTGCTAAAAGAATTTCAGAGTAGTTTCTCAATTAAATTTTCTGATATGGCTAGACCCTTGCACAAACTGACTGAACTAAGTCATAAATTTGTTTGGGATGAAGACTGTCACCGATCTTTTGACAAGCTACAGCGTGCCCTAACAAGTTCACCTATTTTATCTGACAGGGACTATGGGCAAAGTGGTAAACCACATTGTTAGTTTAACTTTAGATCCTAACGACAACACTAGAGCTTAAAAATACCTGAAAACTGTTCTGTTACAACCAGATCTTGTGGTAAATCTGCTCTGCCCTTTGTTATCCCTACAAAACAAACTGAAAATGTAACATACAATGAGACTGTTGGTGAGAATAAACCAAGATGGTTTTGAAGTAGCTAGATAATATGAATATTTGACATTTGCTGATCTTTCGCATGAAATTTTGTTTTCTTGCACATTCTTGCGAAAATGAGAAGAGATTATTTGTGTTGCATTTTTATACAAGTTGATGATCTGTAAATATTTGATCTATATCTAATTATAACATGCGTTTACTTCATGCATGTGAAATATTGTTCAACTTTACTTTATACTTACCTTTGATTTTTCTCTTTGTACATGTCATGTTGTAGAGAGTCCCTCAGAATACCTAGATCCTATGCAGTATACGGATCAGCAATGAAACAGATTGAATTATTTTGACGTATTAATACAGTTTCACAGAATGTTTGACTGATGTCAATTTGAATTGTGCAGTTGTTGTTTTCCTACATGTGCTGCAAAACAACACATAAAAAGACCTGCTTGCAGTCATATCAAATGTTATATATAACGAGTATTTAAATTTACTTACTGGAGGTTGCATTTCGTCCATTTTTGCAAGTATATTGGATGAAAATTGTGAAAATTCAGTGGCGATTCTTTTTCTCAGCATGAGGATTTGACGTCACACCTTTCGATAAGTCGTACGAAGAGATTCACGAAATCTACTTTCGTTTTGAAAATACGACAAGTGCGATGGGTTTATTGAAATTTGAGCATTGTAATAGATTGAATGTTATGTGTTTTTACCTATTTGATTTTGTGTAATACAATTTAAAGTTTGCTTATGATAAAGTGAACTTACAGTTTAATTTGGATATCCCGAAGACTGTATGTCGAGATAATCAGTCGATCGAGATAATGAGGTTTTTGTTGATTGAAGATTAATTTAGATCGTTCATTGATGAATTTTATGACATTCGAGGACGAATGTTAAATAGAGAAGGGGGCCGTGTTACGAATTTGGCATTCTCCACTATTGTTATGAATAAGTAAACAAGATGTTTCTTGTGATATGAGTCGTTAAAATGATGATTCGATGAATGATTGAATGAATTATATGTATTGACATTTATTCTTATTTATCTGTTATTATTGATTAATGTTATTTGGAATTTATTACGATCTGGGTGCAAATTGTTCACCATGTACCGAATTTCCTCCACGTTTTGAGGAATACGGAATGTAAATAAACCATTGACTGGTCTACAAATGCTTTTATATAGTACTGAATGTGCTTACCTTTGATAATTTGTATAAATAATAAATCCATTCATTGATAATTAGTGTAAAACCTTACAATTACACTCTGCTTTTCATACTAAGCGGTAAAAGATGTAAAGTACATTCGGAACACCTCTGATGAGTATAATAGTTAAGTGCATCCGAAGATATTCAGCTCTTTGACGTTATGGCGCCAAATCTCATGCATTGATCGAGTGAATGACGTCATAACGGGTGTAAAGGCTTTATATACGAGCTCCCAGCGTCTAACGGTCAGACGCCTGCGGTCTCACCCACGGAAAGGTCTACCTGACGGACCAACTCCGAACAAGGCAGTCTCCCCATCACAAAGGGTTCTGTTTTAGACAGAGAGACAAATTGACATGATGGGTAATTATTAACCTGAATTTGTTAGCAACGTTTGATTGCGTTATTCATTTTACTCAGACACAAGTAGTGATCTGAATTCATCGTTATTGTTTACTGTTGAGTAGTATTTACTAAGGCACAAGAAGTGACCTGAACTTGATATTTATAACTCCTGACATTATTACTAACAACAAACTAACAAATGCATGGTGCATTGTATTGAGTTTTGTTGAGATGTTAGCATAACTTTTTGTCCCTATACAATTAGTTGTTTGCTATAACCTGACATTTTGTATTTATACTCACTAAGTGAAGAAATCACTAGTTCAATCTTTATTCAAGACCTAAAAGATACAAGGTCTATTCATGTTTATTAAGGGGTTTGTTTAAGGGTGGTTTAATAAATTAAAATTTGTTGGAAAGGGTGGTTGGTTTGTTTTTATTTCAGGTGAGGACCGCAGAGCCAGAGAAGAGTATTTTTGTATGTTTATTGAATAAAATCTAATAAAATATTAAAAACAAATTATATCCTGTTGTCTTTCGTTCAACATTCAGATTAAGGAGCCCCACAATGTTACGCCGCTAAACATATAAAGCCGTAAGTCGTAACATAAATATCTGGTACCTGTTACAGGTCTGGAGCTAAAGTTTGGTACCTGTTACAGGTCCGTATGTTTAAATCAGACACCAGTTTCAGTTAGGAGGGTTTAAGTACTAGAATTTGATTGTGTAAATATCTGGTACCTTATACAGGTTGGTGACCTAATATCTGGTACCTGTTACACGTCTGTATGTTTAAATCAGACATTTCTACGAGTTAGAAGGGTTAAAGTACTAAAATCTGAATGCATAAATATCTGGTACCTGTTACAGGTCGGGAGCTAAAGTTGGTACCAGTTACAGGTCGGTATGTTATAATCAGACATCTGGAAGAGTAAGGAGGGTTAAAGTACTAGAATTTTATTGTGTAAATATCTGGTACATGTTATAGGTCGGTGAGCTTAAAGCTGGTACCTGTTACAGGTTGGTATTTTATAATCAGACATCTGTAAGAATTAGGAATGTTAAAGTACTAGATTTTGATTGTGTAAATGCCTGGTACCTACTACAGGTCGGCGCGCTAATATCTGGTACCTGTTACAGGTTTGTTTGTTTAAATCAGACATCTGTAAGAGTTAGAAGGGTTCAAGTACTAGAATTTGATTGGATAAATATCTGGTACCTGTTACAGGTCGGTGACCTAATACCTGGTACCTGTTTAACGCCTGTTTATTTAAATCAGACATATCTACGAGTTAGAGGAGTTAAATTACTTAAATTTGAATTCATAAATATCTGGTACCTGTTACAGGTCGGGAGCTAAAGTTGGTACTTGTTACAGGTCGGTATATTATAATCAGACATTTGGAAGAGTCAGGAAGGTTAAAGTCCTAGAATTGTATTGTGTAAATATCTGGTACGTGTTATAGGTCGGTGAGCTTAAAGCTGGTACCTGTTACAGGCCGGTAATTTATAATCAGACATCTGTAAGAGTTAGGAGGGTTAAACTACTAGACTTTGATTGTGTAAATGCCTGGTACCTACTACAGGTCGGCGCGCTAATATCTGGTACCTGTTACAGGTCGGTTTGTTTAAATCAGACACCTGTAAGAGTTAGAAGGGTTCAAGTACTAGAATTTGATTGGATAAATATCTGGTACCTGTTACAGGTCGGTGACCTAATACCTGGTACCTGTTTAACGCCTGTTTATTTAAATCAGACATATCTACGAGTTAGAAGAGTTAAAGTACTTAAATTTGAATTCATAAATATCTTGTACCTGTTACAGGTCGGGAGCTAAAGTTGGTACTTGTTACAGGTCGGTATGTTATAATCAGACATTTGGAAGAGTCAGGAGGGTTAAAGTCCTAGAATTGTATTGTGTAAATATCTGGCACCTGTTACAGGTCGGTATTTTATAATCAGACATCCGTAAGGGTTAGGAGGGTTAAACTACTAGAATTTGATTGTGTAAATACCTGGTACCTATTTCAGGTCGGTTAGCTAATATCTGGTACCTGTTACAGGTCGGTATGTTTAAATCAGACATCTGTAAGAGTTAGAAGGGTTAAAGTACTAGAATTTGATTTGATAAATATCTGGTACCTTATACAGGTCGGTGACCTTATATCTGGTACCTGTTACACGTCTGTATGT
The DNA here is from genome assembly GCA_003671525.1 of Saccostrea glomerata. Taxonomy (NCBI): domain Eukaryota; kingdom Metazoa; phylum Mollusca; class Bivalvia; order Ostreida; family Ostreidae; genus Saccostrea; species Saccostrea glomerata. The sequence goes on along the minus strand of PRKT01000526.1, from coordinate 130,022 downwards.
TTTAATCAGACATCTGTACGAGTTAGAAGGGTTAAAGTACTAAAATTTGAATGCATAAATATCTGGTACCTGTTACAGGTCGGGAGCTGAAGCTGGTACCTGTTACTGGTCGGTATGTTATAATCAGACATCTGGAAGAGTCAGGAGGGTTTAAGTACTAGAATTTTATTGTGTAAATATCTGGTACCTGTTTCAGGCCGGTGAGCTAAAATCATGTACCTGTTACAGATTGGTTCGTTTTAATGACGTGTATGAGAGGTGCGATGTTTTATGTACTTGAACCAACAATGATTAAATATCTGGTACTTGATAAGGGTAGCTGAAGTGCTATTCCGTACCTTTTAGAAGTACCTAATTGAGGTAAGTAGCTTCTTTTTCTGAATTATACCTCTTACAGGTGGAGAGTTTCATATATACATGTAGTTCCTGTTATAGGTGATTGGCTTTTTATGTCGGTATCTGTTATAGAGATAGAAATTATCATACCCTGATTCATATTATCACTACATAAGTAGCTTCATAACCTGGTGACTATTACAGTTAATAAATAGACTATCTTGAAGATCTAACAGGTAACTTCATATTCTGATACCTCATACAGGTAGGTTAGTACACATGTACCTGTAAGAATTAGGGTGATTCATTATTGTATGCCACAACTGACCTTGGAGTTAGACCTACATTTAAAATATTTTAACCTTGGTCATAACTTTTGAACAGTTGTGCAAGGGCTTTAGTATTTCACATGTGCATTTCTTATAACAAGGTTTCGCCCTGGGTACCTTAACTCTTACGTTGTGTTTGTTTTCTTCATGTTTAGGCTCATATTCATACTTATACTAGCAAACATTTTTGATTTTATTATCATATACAGACCTAATGTGAAATGCTCTTTGTCGGTAATTTGACTTAAAAATAAGTCAAACCCAACCGAAAACCCATAAAAGAGACTAATATTTCAGTCTCTTTTTATTCTGCTGTCCCTTATATGTAAAAAAAATAAGCTGCGCGAAATAACCAGGTTTATCCATATTTGATAAACTCCATTAATTTATTCTATTTTACACTTTACGTGTGCAACGAACTACATTTTGTAGCGAAGTAAACAGGCCAAATAGTTGTGAACTGAGCAGGGGAACTATGGACCTAGTTGAGGGTACGTCGATAGCTTTAAATCTGGTGTCGCTTACAGGTTGGTCGCTTTACTATCTGGTACCTGTTACAGGATGGTAGCATTAAAATCTGATACCTGTTAGAGATCGATAACTATGAAGTCTGGTACCGCTTACAAGTCGGTTGCTTTAATATCTGGGACCTGCTACAGGTCGGTAGCTTTAATATTTGGTACTTGTTACAGGTCGGTAGCTTCACAAATAGAATTTGATTGTGTAAATACCTGGTACCTATTACAGGTTGGTGAGCTAAAATCTGGTACCTTTTACAGGTCGGCAGCTTTTAAATCTTGTATCTGTTACAGGTCGGTAGCTTTAATATCTGGTATCTGTTACAGGTCGGTAGCTTTAATATCTGGTACCTGTTACAGGTCGGCAGCTTTTAAATCTTGTATCTGTTACAGGTAGGTCGTTTTAATATCTGGTATCTGTTACAGGTCGGTAGCTTTAATATCTAGTACCTGTTACAGGTCGGTAGGTTTTGTTAGTTTAAAATCCCGTTTTAATATCTGGTACTTGTTACAGGTCGGTAGCTTCAATATCTGGTACCTTTTACCGGTCGGCAGCTTTTAAATCTTGTATCTGTTACAGGTCGGTAGCTTTTAAATCTTGTATCTGTTACAGGTCGGTAGCTTTTAAATCTTGTACTTGTTACAGGTAAGAAGCTTCAATATCTGGTACATGTTACAAGTCGGTATGTTTAAATTAGACATCTGTACGATTTAGAAGCGTTAAAGTACTGCAATTTGTTTGCATAAATATCCGGTACCTGTTACAGGTCGCTAGCTAAAAGCTGGTACCTGTTACAGGTCGGTATGTTATAATCAGACATCTGTAAGAGTTAGGAGGGTTAAAGTACTAGAATTTGATTGTATAAATATCTGGCACCTGTTATAGGTCGGGAGCTAATATTTGGTACCTGTTACAGGTCGGTATGTTATAATCAGACATCTGTAAGAGTTAGAAGCGTTAAAGTACTACAATTTGATTGCATAAATATCTGGTACCTGTTACAGGTATGGAGCTAATATTTGGTACCTGTTACAGGTCGGTATGTTTAAATCAGACCCCAGTTTCAGTTAGGAGGGTTAAAGTACTAGAATTTGATTGGATGAATATCTGGTACCTTATACAGGTCGGTGACCTAATATCTGGTACCTGTTACACGTCTGTATGTTTAAATCAGACATTTCTACGAGTTAGAAGGGTTGAAGTACTAAAATTTGAATGCAAAAATATATTGTACCTGTTACAGGTCGGGAGCTAAAGTCGGTACCTGTTACAGGTCGGTATGTTATAATCAGACATCTGGAAGAGTAAGGAGGGTTAAAGTACTAGAATTTTATTGTGTAAATATCTGGTACATGTTATAGGTCGGTGAGCTTAAAGCTGGTACCTGTTACAGGTCGGTATTTTATAATCAGACATCTGTAAGAGTTAGGAGGGTTAAACTACTAGAATTTGATTGTATAAATACCTGGTACCTATTACAGGTTGGTGAGCTAATATCTGGTACCTGTTACAGGTCGGTATGTTTAAATCAGACATCTGTAAGAGTTAGAAGGGTTAAAGTACTAGAATTTGATTGGATAAATATCTGGTACCTGTTACAGGTCGGTGACCTAATATCTGGTACCTGTCACACGTCTGTATGTTTAAATCAGACATTTCTACGAGTCAGAAGGGTTAAAGTACTAAAATTTGAATGCATAAATATCTGGAACCTGTTACAGGTCGGGAGCTAAAGCTGGTACCTGTTACAGGTCGGTATGTCATAATCAGACACCTGACGAGTTAGGAGGGTTAGAGTACTAGAATTTTATTGTGTTAATATCTGGTACCTGTTACAGGTCGGTGAGCTAAAACCATGTATCTTTTACAGATTGGTTCGTTTTAATGACGTGTATGAGAGGTGCGATGTTTTATGTACTTGAGCCAAGAATGGTTAAATATCTGGTACTTGATAAGGGTAGCTGAAGTGCAATTCCGTACCTTTTAGAAGTACCTAATTGAGGTAAGTAGCTTCTCTTTCTGAATTATACCTCTTACAGGTGGAGAGTGCCATATATACATGTAGTCCCTTTTATAGGTGATTGGCTTTTTATGTCGGTATCTGTTGTAGAGATAGAAATTATCATACCCTGATTCATATTAACACAACATAAGTAGCTTCATAACCTGGTGCCTATTACAGTTAATAAATAAACTATCTGGAAAATCTTACACGTAACTTCATATTCTGATACCTCATACAGGTAGGTTAGTACCTGTAAGAATTAGGGTGATTCATTATTGTATGCCACAACTGTATCTCACGTTGTGTTTGTTATCTTCATGTTTAGGCTTATATTCATACTTATACTTTCTTTTTTTCTTGATGTCTTTTTCTTTTTATTTCAGTTGCATGCAACAGAAGTTCATTGCTAATCCATGCCTTAGAGAAATGTTCTCGTTTTTGGACACATTTTCATGGCACCCTATTTGATCACCGTAGATAATAGTCGGAAGAAACATTTCAATACACATCTATCATTCTTCCAGTTACTGCGCGAAAAACTTTGAAATGACACGCCAATTAAATCAATATTTTTTCGCTCTATGTTCAGTATTTTTTTTT
>PRKT01000526.1:112439-125224 GCA_003671525.1 Saccostrea glomerata | reverse complement strand
GTCCCCCCCCCGCAATTATTTCTGCGAAATAGACATACATGTGCATATGCTCCAAAGATCCCCAATTAGTTAACGGTATTCTCCCTCTTTTAATTATTACGCTTTTTACATACCTGCCTTAATGATAAACATTAAAAGTCTTATAGTACGATTTAGTGGAACTTTTCAATACGGGTAAGATTTTATGTATGTCACCGTTGTAACGCGAGATAACTCGTACGCACTTATGGAAAGATAACTCCTGCCCGCCACCGTGCAAGCGGTACCAGATAGCCTCGACCAACCAGGAACATTTTCTGTCTTAAAATGTACAAAATACAGGTAAATCTAAATATCTATTGTTATTTGCAAGTGGGAATAGGTGGAATTGAGATTTTTAAAAAGTTGGAATAGCTAGAGTTTGCTTTAGAGTTTAGTTTGCTTTAATTATTTGTTTTCATTGAACATCGTTTAATGTCCATTATACTTTTAAAATAAAATAAATTAGATAATTTTGTCAATTCTTCAAGAAGCCGTAAATTCTCGGGGAAAGAGACAGACGACATTGCACGTGCGATTGTTAATATGGATGCGTTTGATTACATGTCAATTAATGCAAATGGTTGAAGGCAAATGCTTTAGAAATCTTATGTCCATCGTTGCTCCAAACTACAACATACCGTATCGTAATTCTATGAAATCTAGGATCAAAACGTGTACGATGATCGCATACATCCGCCCTGTTATAGGAGAACTCGATCAAGTTTATGCCGTACATGTAGCTCTGACAACTTATCACTTGGATTTCAAACGCACCAAAGAGTTACATTACAATTACGGAACAGATTATTTTCTAAACAAAAACACTGTGAACCATTTATGATTTTATTTCTCGTATGCATCTGATAAATAAATTGAAGATAAAAAAATGTTCGATTAAATTTTGTCGGGTACAAAGTGGTCATAATTGTTACAACGCATTTACAGGTAACCTCCCAACGGTTTATTTCTACAAGAGTTTACAATGTTTTACAGTTATCAATAAACTTGTTCATATTTATTTACACTTTTACCGAGTACCCGGGTACTCGATCGGAAAAACGTCCGAGTAACCGAGTATTAAAAATTGACCGATTTGACATCCCTAATTTTAAAATATAAGAATATAAATCCTCTAAACTATAATATCCTGTGTTGTAATTTATTCAATTATTTGAAAAAATTAGAGAGACTGTAAATTATTTTTTTTCGGGGGGTTGGGGGTTGGAGGATATCAATTCCCCAATCATAAACATTTCAGGCATTTATATCTTTAATGATTTGACAAGATCAGTGACACTTACAGCTCATTATTCAAAATATATTTTTGGAATATCAGTCTTTCATACTATTACTATCCTATGCCTTCATTCTTTATTGACGATTGGTGGTATTTAAAGTGTAAATATTTATTTAAATTGAATAGGGTGTTCTTCACTTTCACTTTTATTTTTCATTCTGATAATTTTCTTCAAGTTATCTGCAGAACAACAGAATAAATACGATAAAGGACAGCCTATTTAATGGTTTGATGAACTTAACGATCTTGTAAGTTTTTTTTTTCTAAGAGTATCTAACCATATATATTTTTGGAGTCTCGATCCACCACGGTATTACATTGTGCGTCTTTAATTCGAATAAACAATGTAAAGAAAAATATAATTTTCGTTCGGTTTTCTAATTAATAATGTTTTGAACCTGAGTAACGAACAGTGTGAAACATAAAAACATATGAAGTGTAATACATTAAAATACAATAAATATCAGGAGATAACATACAATACTCGGGCTCAAAAGTCCAATAAAGCAGTACACTTCGTGAGCAAAGTAAACATGGAACTATATATAACATCAGCGATGAGATCAGATGCCATGGAGGAGATAGCATCCCCTGTCAACCGGTTATATTCACCGACTCACTGCTTTTCATGATTATATTTTTTTTAAAGATTGAGGTAAAGTTGTAATGAATTTTTAGGGTGACAAATACTTTAACTTGAGTTTCAATCTTTCTTTCAAAATTTCTTTCAGGGATTTACACAATAACAGTAAAAGTGTAATAGAAGACAATGTATTCAGTGATTTTACAAACCTAAATAGCTTGTTATGTAATTTTAATTGTAATAATTGTGCAATAATATTTTTGTAATAAATTCACAGTTGTAAAGATAGGAAAGAAAAAAAATTACGATTTCGTAATGTAATTGGAACTGAAAAGACATTCAATTTTTTTTTTCTTAAATCCTAACAATATGAAGCCTTTTCACCTTCTTGAGTGTTTTCATATTATTTGGCTTCAAGAAAAGATGTAAAAAGCAAAAAATTTAATAAAACAGCAAAATTCTAACTTTCTACTACCGTGTTTTTAAGATCGGGCTCGGAGTTGGTTTTATTCAATAGTAGTTCCTACATAGAAAAGGGATTTTCCTTTCTGTTCAGATTTTTTTTTTATTTCCTCTCAGGCCATTTTGACAACTCAGGTACCTGTGCCTAGTAAATTTTTATATACTTTGTAAATAAATATATAAAGGTTATTGACCGGAACTATTCATTTCTTCCAATGCATAGGGGGCTATTTTCTGGGGTATACAAGAGATGTTTAAAAAGACATTCATGTCAGCTAATGAGACCAATATTGTTTAACACCTTCTTATTAATATTTTTTTATGAAGGCAAATACCTGATTATTTTACGAAGTAGCGTACATGTATATTGATTTTTAATATACCGAAAATCGCTTTTTCTGGGGATTGCATAATTCTAAAAAAATTCAAATAAATTTCAAAGGTAAAATAAACAAAGGATGCTTGGTATTAAAATATTATTTCAAATCAGTAGAATTGAATGCTATTAACGACACCTGAATATATAGACTATAAAAGGCTTATATACCAACTTTGTTCATCTGCACTTTAATTTTAAACACGACAGGATTTGTAATTTTTTCCGTATAAATTAATAATTTCTATATACTTTGAAAATTCAAATCAAATATTTTAATACACTTTCCTCGAACTCTTTTCTGCAGTTTTCCTGAAAATTTATGTGGGTCCGAGGTGTTATTTGAGTTTAACAGCGATTCTCTATGTTGCCATTAATTTGATTTGTTTGGTTCTTGCAGGGGGAGGGGGTATTTTTATTCTTAACCTATTTAACGTTGGGGTTGAATCTTGTATCTTACTCCAAGAACTTAAGATTGATTGTGACATTTGGATAAAAGGTCAAGGTCATTAAAAACCACCACCTCTTTAACTTTTATCCTGCCAACCAAAATAAACTCTGAAAGGTATTTCTAGATACATATGTACATGTATTTCATGTTTCTTTTTACCCTTGGGTCAAGGACAAAGGTTAAGGTCGATTTCAAGTTCATAGGTCAAGGTGATTTGGTAAATAGCTATATCAACATTTTATTCAGGTTACCAGTGACCTTGACCTTAAGTTTCAAGGTCAAGGGTCAAAAGAATTTGTATGCTTCAGTATGTTACATGTCTTGACATTTAGAGGTTCTTAATTCTGCATGAACATCAAAAACTCAAGTATACTGCCGTTTAATGCATTGTGTGTGGGCGCATGTGCATGCACGTCCTTGCATTTACTTTTGATAGTTGCATAATGTAGGAATCCATTATACCTATTCATATTCTGAATTTCATCCCGTTTCGTTGAGAAGTTAGAAAGTTATAGACATTTAAAGTTTCAGCCAATCAGATTGCAGCACACGTGCTTGCGCATGCTTTCATGAAAATTCTTATTTATCATGCTGTAGATCTTCATAGTGTATGAATCTGTTCAAAATTTCAAAGGATTTTGTCAGAAAACAAAAAAGATCTTTAGACTTTTAGTTTCAGCCAATCGGAGCGAAGCGCACGTGCATGCGCGTGAGATCTTGCTATTTTGACATGTCGTCATGTCTATACTACTAATATATCCATGTATTATGAGTTTCAAAGCATTTCATCCAAAATTGAAAAAGTAACGGCTATATCTAATATATTGGTCATTTCACGTGTTACACGTGTGCGCACACGCACGCACGTGCGCGCAAAATGACCTTCGTTCCGCACATCTACATAACATACCTAGTGACCCTAAAAAGGTTTCATCTAGATCGGATGAGTAGTTTACGAGAACACTCGCGGACAAAAAAGTACCGGAGAACAAAGAAGAAAATTCAGAAAAAGTAAAAACAATATGTTCCCAAACTTCGTTTGGGGAACATAATAAGGAGACTAATTGTTCAGATTACAATTTTGATTTTAATTCAGATAACAATATGAAGCCTTTTCACCTTCTTGAGTGTTTTCATATTATTTGGCTTCAAGAAAAGATGTAAAAAGCAAAAAATTTAATAAAACAGCAAAATTCTAACTTTCTACTACCGTGTTTTTAAGATCGGGCTCGGAGTTGGTTTTATTCAATAGTAGTTCCTACATAGAAAAGGGATTTTCCTTTCTGTTCAGATTTTTTTTTTATTTCCTCTCAGGCCATTTTGACAACTCAGGTACCTGTGCCTAGTAAATTTTTATATACTTTGTAAATAAATATATAAAGGTTATTGACCGGAACTATTCATTTCTTCCAATGCATAGGGGGCTATTTTCTGGGGTATACAAGAGATGTTTAAAAAGACATTCATGTCAGCTAATGAGACCAATATTGTTTAACACCTTCTTATTAATATTTTTTTATGAAGGCAAATACCTGATTATTTTACGAAGTAGCGTACATGTATATTGATTTTTAATATACCGAAAATCGCTTTTTCTGGGGATTGCATAATTCTAAAAAAATTCAAATAAATTTCAAAGGTAAAATAAACAAAGGATGCTTGGTATTAAAATATTATTTCAAATCAGTAGAATTGAATGCTATTAACGACACCTGAATATATAGACTATAAAAGGCTTATATACCAACTTTGTTCATCTGCACTTTAATTTTAAACACGACAGGATTTGTAATTTTTTCCGTATAAATTAATAATTTCTATATACTTTGAAAATTCAAATCAAATATTTTAATACACTTTCCTCGAACTCTTTTCTGCAGTTTTCCTGAAAATTTATGTGGGTCCGAGGTGTTATTTGAGTTTAACAGCGATTCTCTATGTTGCCATTAATTTGATTTGTTTGGTTCTTGCAGGGGGAGGGGGTATTTTTATTCTTAACCTATTTAACGTTGGGGTTGAATCTTGTATCTTACTCCAAGAACTTAAGATTGATTGTGACATTTGGATAAAAGGTCAAGGTCATTAAAAACCACCACCTCTTTAACTTTTATCCTGCCAACCAAAATAAACTCTGAAAGGTATTTCTAGATACATATGTACATGTATTTCATGTTTCTTTTTACCCTTGGGTCAAGGACAAAGGTTAAGGTCGATTTCAAGTTCATAGGTCAAGGTGATTTGGTAAATAGCTATATCAACATTTTATTCAGGTTACCAGTGACCTTGACCTTAAGTTTCAAGGTCAAGGGTCAAAAGAATTTGTATGCTTCAGTATGTTACATGTCTTGACATTTAGAGGTTCTTAATTCTGCATGAACATCAAAAACTCAAGTATACTGCCGTTTAATGCATTGTGTGTGGGCGCATGTGCATGCACGTCCTTGCATTTACTTTTGATAGTTGCATAATGTAGGAATCCATTATACCTATTCATATTCTGAATTTCATCCCGTTTCGTTGAGAAGTTAGAAAGTTATAGACATTTAAAGTTTCAGCCAATCAGATTGCAGCACACGTGCTTGCGCATGCTTTCATGAAAATTCTTATTTATCATGCTGTAGATCTTCATAGTGTATGAATCTGTTCAAAATTTCAAAGGATTTTGTCAGAAAACAAAAAAGATCATATAATATGTGTATAAAAGAGCCTGCCGCAGGTTGTTAATGAGGATCTATTTAATATTTTGTTTGGAAATATGTAAGAGGAGTTTCCCCTCTAACTTAATCCTGCTTGGGAAAAATATATGATGCCTTTGTTTTAAAACAATATTCAGCGGAAAATACCCTCAGATTTGTCGGTAAGTTGAAGTTAATATGAAATAAATTATTCCAAAGAATAGTATAAATTTTCCAAAGCACATTTCGGTTTCACAAGGATACAAAGAGGTTATTTATGTGACAAAAAGTGAATAATAATTGTGTTAATAATCTGCGCCGATGCGATGTATGTGAAACATTTCAAAAAAGAAGAAGTGACCTTAACGTGATCAACAAGGTCATGTGACATCGTAAAAAATATGTTCATATATAGCCTAGAGAATTATCTGTATGAATTTTGCGTTCTGAAGTACATAACTTAAAAATAAAACTCAAAATTAGTTTGAAATGCAGTGTAACGTTTTAAATGCATTTTAAGCTCCGGGAAGCCTTAACAGTACTGCCAAATTATTGACAAACAATAAGTTGATGAAACAAGAATATCAACAGTCTCTCTTAAAGCCATCATTTCGTAAGTTCTGTAGTTGATACAATAAACTTGTCATCAAAAACAATATGTCAAAATTTGAGTCAAATTTGAGTCAAATCATGACTGACGTTTTTCATTATTATTATAAGTCCATAATTTATACACACAGTGTCAAAGAGGAGGTTTGTTTCTCCATTTATAATGACCCGTTATTTATTGTCTATAATTTGAATTTATTTTTGCAAAGTTTTCAAATGTAAATGGACATGTATCTTAAAATATATATCAGATTATGAAATTAAGGGATTAAAAAACTATAATTTGATGATAGTCAAATTTGACTTCATTAAAATCAACATTTAAGAATGATATTCATAGATGTATAATTGTTTTTTTTTTAATATTGGAAAAGAGATGACATTAAAAATATTCCAAATACTTTTTTTACATTGATATACGTACAGACAAGAAATGACGCCCGAAATTATACTATTTTTCCCAAATCCGTCCAAAATATAAACAAAAAAGAGAATGTTCTTGACGGTTTTTTTTTCTTGGAACTTTATCCTTCATAAATCGAAAATTTCCAATTTTCTGTGTATCAAAGAAAAATATTAAAAGTATAATCAATAAAATTCTGAGTAGAATATGCAGAACAAAACCAACAAACCAACACACCTATTCTTTACAGTCCGTGTTCAGTGGTGTGTTGGTTTGTTAAAAATTGAACAAACCTGGTAAAACGTAAACATAAACAAGCACTTAGCCCGTGCCCTGTTTACCAAAACTACGTCACCTAGACCTACTTCTTAGTGACATTTTAGAAAAGTCAAGATACAACAACTGACAAAGTTTTATGATTCTAAGCCCATAAATACCATAGATATTCCTAATTAACTTTTTTGTCTACATTCTTTGAAAGCCTGCAAAATTTAAAAATCAAGTCAAAGTGACCTACTTTTTATAAGCATGGTTTAAGGTCTAAGATTAGACATGAAGTTCAAAATGTAGGTCACGATGACTTACTTTTAAATTGTCGTTGTTTGGGGACCCACGATGCATCAACTGACAGAGTTTATTGTTCATAGGCCTTAAGGTCAAGATCTAGTAAATTAGTTTACTAATTTTTTGTGCTAGAACCATTATGACGTCATAATCAATTTCAACTTTCTTTATCCAGTACTTTACGGCTTTATCAGAATTAAATAGAAAAATTGTGTATTTTCATGACATTCAATTTGAAATCATATAATAAGTAAACCTGATACAATTTTTTTTTTTTTTGTATAAGATAAAACATCTTATTTGACCAAGCTAAAGTTGTAAAACATCAATAAAGGAATTTATTTCTCAAGTTTCATAAATCTGTAGGCACCTTTTATTTACTAGATCTTGACCTTAAAGAGTCCAAAATATACCTTCAAATCAATTTGAAAACAAATGCCCGCAAAATTTAAAAAGTCAGTCACCGTGACCTACTTTTAAATTAACATGATGATAAATACATGTACTAAGATGCATCAACTTACAAGATTTGATGATCCTAGTCCTTTTAATAAGCAAAATGTAAAAGTATTTACTAAGTGTAAGTTTAGGTAAACTTTAAAGTGACCTTGAGACCACGCCCTTTGCCCCAGGGTAATTCCCCGTGCAAATTATAATCTTCAACATATCTTGATCCTTGTATGTAAGTTTAGAGAAAATCTGCCTGGTGGTTCTGGAGAAAATTTTTTTGCCATCAGTACTTTTGGTTTTGTTTTCCTGATAATTTCCCCTTGTTTAAGTGCCCTTATCTTAGTTTTAGTATAAATGATTGCCGTTGAGTAAAAGATGCCCTGTGACAAATCTGGCGCTGATTGGCCAAGTGGTTCTTGAGTAATGCTCCACATTCAAAAAAGTTTTTTCTCTTTGAGCCTTTGGCTCAGAAGAGCTAAAAGGCTTCCATTTACGTTAAGGCTCATTTTACTGCTTCAAACATCATTGCATTAGCCGATCAAAACGTTTTTTTAGGTCGAGGCTATTTGGTACCGCTTGCACGGCGGCGAGCAGGAGTTATCTTCCATAAGTGCGTACGAGTTATCTCGCGTTACAACGGTGACATGCATAAATCTTACCCGCATTGAAAAGTTCCACTAAATCGTTCTATAAGACTTTTAATGTTTATCATTAAGGCATGTATGTAAAAAGCGTAATAATTAAAAGAAGGAAAATACCGTTAACTAATTGGGGATCTTTGGAGCATATACACATGTTGTATGTCTATTTCGCAAACTAATTGCGGGGGGGGCATTATCTTAACATTACATAATATATAATATTTATTCATTTTGTTTTTAAAATCTTTTTGATACAACACAGCCCCCCCCCCCGTCTAAGGACGTTTAATTTTTTTCATTCATTACTTATTTATTTTTCTGTTTTGCTTCTAAAGGTAATATTGTTTTGTTGTGCTCAAGAATTTTTTATTTACATTCACTGAGCACATAAAGTACAGACCTGTTTTTTTTCAATGGAGAGTTGCAATTTCCCAGACCAATAGATATCAATTACCCCCTTCCCTGCACATACAAACACCCGACATCCGGCCCAGTTATGTACATGTAGTATCGTTTTTAATAGATTTAGGGGGCAGTCAGAGAAAAATAAACTATTAAATCTAATTTTAAAAAACTTCATATCAATTGAGTGGCGTTTCCCAGACTTACAGATATACCCCCCCCCAAAAAAAAAATAAATAAAATTACTCACACACAGATACACCCAGCCAATGCAAGACGCGGGATTTTATGAACGGAATACGTCTTTAATATGTCGATATAATTTTTTTTGCATATATTGGTTTGAAGTAGGCATAAAAAGTATAATTAAACAAAAATGTCCATAGCTATAGTTTTACGGCATATAATATTTCAAATAAACATGTACATGTACAATTAGAGATTTTTTTTTCAACGAAAAGTTTATACTTTTCATTCTAACTGCTCGAACAATTTTCATTTAATATTTAATTCCTAAGACATGAAATCATTTTATTTTCTATTTGGCATTTTTAAAAAAGGATCATTAGCGCACACAAATTACATTAGAGAAAAATATCAATTTATTTCACATCTCTCGATACAATGATCTTGTAAATGCAGCGAAAAAAAATACTGAACATAGAGCGAAAAAATATTGATTTAATTGGCGTGTCATTTCAAAGTTTTTCGCGCAGTAACTGGAAGAATTATAGATGTGTATTGAAATGTTTCTTCCGACTATTATCTACGGTGATCAAATAGGGTGCCATGAAAATGTGTCCAAAAACGAGAACATTTCTCTAAGACATGGATTAGCAATGAACTTCTGTTGCATGCAACTGAAATAAAAAGAAAAAGATATCAAGAAAAAAAGAAAGTCAGTATAAGTATGAATATGAGCCTAAACATGAAGAAAACAAATACAACGTAAGAGTTAAGGTACCCAGGGCAAAACCTTGTTATAAGAAATGCACATGTGAAATATTAAAGCCCTTGCACAACTGTTCAAAAGTTATGACCAAGGTTAAAATATTTTAAATGTAGGTCTAAGTCCAAGGTCAGTTGTGGCATACAATAATGAATCACCCTAATTCTTACAGGTACATGTGTACTAACCTACCTGTATGAGGTATCAGAATATGAAGTTACCTGTTAGATCTTCAAGATAGTCTATTTATTAACTGTAATAGTCACCAGGTTATGAAGCTACTTATGTAGTGATAATATGAATCAGGGTATGATAATTTCTATCTCTATAACAGATACCGACATAAAAAGCCAATCACCTATAACAGGAACTACATGTATATATGAAACTCTCCACCTGTAAGAGGTATAATTCAGAAAAAGAAGCTACTTACCTCAATTAGGTACTTCTAAAAGGTACGGAATAGCACTTCAGCTACCCTTATCAAGTACCAGATATTTAATCATTGTTGGTTCAAGTACATAAAACATCGCACCTCTCATACACGTCATTAAAACGAACCAATCTGTAACAGGTACATGATTTTAGCTCACCGGCCTGAAACAGGTACCAGATATTTACACAATAAAATTCTAGTACTTAAACCCTCCTGACTCTTCCAGATGTCTGATTATAACATACCGACCAGTAACAGGTACCAGCTTCAGCTCCCGACCTGTAACAGGTACCAGATATTTATGCATTCAAATTTTAGTACTTTAACCCTTCTAACTCGTACAGATGTCTGATTAAAACATACAGACGTGTAACAGGTACCAGATATAAGGTCACCGACCTGTATAAGGTACCAGATATTTATCAAATCAAATTCTAGTACTTTAACCCTTCTAACTCTTACAGATGTCTGATTTAAACATACCGACCTGTAACAGGTACCAGATATTAGCTAACCGACCTGAAATAGGTACCAGGTATTTACACAATCAAATTCTAGTAGTTTAACCCTCCTAACCCTTACGGATGTCTGATTATAAAATACCGACCTGTAACAGGTGCCAGATATTTACACAATACAATTCTAGGACTTTAACCCTCCTGACTCTTCCAAATGTCTGATTATAACATACCGACCTGTAACAAGTACCAACTTTAGCTCCCGACCTGTAACAGGTACAAGATATTTATGAATTCAAATTTAAGTACTTTAACTCTTCTAACTCGTAGATATGTCTGATTTAAATAAACAGGCGTTAAACAGGTACCAGGTATTAGGTCACCGACCTGTAACAGGTACCAGATATTTATCCAATCAAATTCTAGTACTTTAACCCTTCTAACTCTTACAGATGTCTGATTTAAACAAACCGACCTGTAACAGGTACCAGATATTAGCTAACCGACCTGTAATAGGTACCAGGTATTTACACAATCAAATTCTAGTAGTTTAACCCTCCTAACCCTTACGGATGTCTGATTATAAAATACCGACCTGTAACAGGTACCAGCTTTAAGCTCACCGACCTGTAACAGGTACCAGATATTTATCCAATCAAATTCTAGTACTTTAACCCTTCTAACTCTTACAGATGTCTGATTTAAACAAACCGACCTGTAACAGGTACCAGATATTAGCTAACCGACCTGTAATAGGTACCAGGTATTTACACAATCAAATTCTAGTAGTTTAACCCTCCTAACCCTTACGGATGTCTGATTATAAAATACCGACCTGTAACAGGTACCAGCTTTAAGCTCACCGACCTGTAACAGGTACCAGATATTTATCCAATCAAATTCTAGTACTTTAACCCTTCTAACTCTTACAGATGTCTGATTTAAACAAACCGACCTGTAACAGGTACCAGATATTAGCTAACCGACCTGTAATAGGTACCAGGTATATACACAATCAAATTCTAGTAGTTTAACCCTCCTAACCCTTACGGATGTCAAATTATAAAATACCGACCTGTAACAGGTACCAGATATTAGAGCTACCGAACCGTAACAGATACAAGATTTAATAGCTGTCGACCTGTAAAAGGTACCAGATGTTGAAGCTACCGACCTGTAACAAATACCATATATTAAATCTACCGACCTGTAACAGGTCCCAGATATTAAAGCTACCGACTTGTAAGCGGTACAAGACTTCATAGTTATCGAACTCTAACAGTTATCAGATTTTAATGCTACCAACCTGTAACAGGTACCAGATAGTAAAGCGACCAACCTGTAACAGGTACCAGATTTAAAGCTATCGACGTACCCTCAACTAGGTCCGTAGGTCCCCTGCTCAGTTCACAACTATTGGGCCTGTTTACTTCGCTACAAAATGCAGTTCGATGCACACGTAAAGTGAAAAAATAGAATAAATTAATCGAAATAACGTGAAAACTTCACAGTGTAAAAATAATAGCAGAAAAATTACTTTTGTTAAAAGAGTAAGCATCTGATAGGTATTAGAAAATGTACAGGGGGAGCAACATTAACTGCAATATTATAAGATGTATGATATGTATAATTTTCATAGCTATGGATTATACTGTATACAGGGAAATTATCGCCCCCGTTTTATTTTCGTCCCTTTCGCCCTCTTTTGATTGGACAAATTTAAAACCGGGCGAATTCAAATTATACCTCATAATTTTTCAAACAGAAATATGATTGGGCGAATTTAAATGGGGCAAAATTATTCACAAGTTCAAAAGGGCGAAAATAACACGGGGCGAAAATAACCATGTATACAGTATTGGGTAACCTGTGGTCTCCCATATGATTTTATTATTCGATGCAAAGATATAGTATATTTTTAACACAATACCTAAACTCTGATCTCCTTAATATATCAGAGTAAACTCTCAGTCTCTGCATCTCTAACAAGCAGTGGGGGGGGGGGGGG
>PRKT01000526.1:65218-101685 GCA_003671525.1 Saccostrea glomerata | reverse complement strand
CCCCCCCCCCCTTTCCGCAATTATTTCTGCGAAAAAGACATACAACATGTGTATATGCTCCAAAGATCCCCAATTGGTTAACGGTATTTTCCCTCTTTTAATAATTACGCTTTTTACATACATGCCTTAATGATAAACATTAAAAGTCTTATAGAACGATTTAGTGGAACTTTTCAATGTGGGTAAGATTTTATGTATGTCACCGTTGTAACGCGAGATAACTCGTACGCACTTATGGAAGATAACTCCTGCCCGCCGCCGTGCAAGCGGTACCAAATAACCTCGACCGCTTTTTTACAAAGAAATCGCATTAGAAATAAATATAAATGAACATACAAAAACTGTTTATTACTTTATTACTACTATTTGCTGTATTTATCCGTAGAAGATTACCATTTTATCTTTCATATATGGCGGCTTTTTTCTACTGCATTCAAACCCGAACTTTTATATCAAGGAAATTTGTATATATTAATAAATTAGTCTTGTAAGACTCACAATCCATATCCAAAATGCAAGGAATAGTGTGATAGAAGCTATGTACATTTACACATATAATACTAAAAAAAAGTTTTTTTATCAATATTATGGTTGATGCTGCATATGTTGAGAAATAATCAGTAGAAAAGTCACATTGCAAATTCAAATATCAATAGCATTTGTTGTTGAAAAATAGAAACCCCATCGATGAACTAGTGACAATTACATTACATTTAAGCATATTTTTTTTTCTTTACATATACCCCCCTCCCTTGAATTATTTAATTGAAGACATCCGTTTTATAGCCCTATAAAAATTCAGTCTATTGCTATTCGGAGATGCAACACAGAGAAGGTGAGTTTTAAAATCATAACTCAGACTCCATGGTCCATCCATCTCATTCTCAATTGTCTCAATCAGTAATATAAAATGACCGTCCTTGTCGATCATCTGTACTGTCCTGGTGTAGTTGTCACACACTAAGATTTGTGATAGGGCATCAGTACAAACCCCCTGTGGTGAAAGCCGTGATTCTGACGAAAGTCCTCCGTATGAAAACCGATCTGTTATAGCAGACGGAGGTCCGCTGTAGGAGAAGCGATATTTTCCTCCGCGCTCTATCACCACTAAAACACCACCTTCAAAATCAGTGCGATCCGAAACTATCACATCACCATTGTGATTCTCCGTGATGTGCAGAGGGTTAAGAAATTCGTATTCACAAAAGTAATTATGTTTGACTTGATGTATTTTATCATACCGTGTTAATTTGCCTTTTCTAGTTCCAATATTCCATTTCACGACCAATAGATCTTCATTTAAGAGAGAGCAGTAGAGACACACCGGTATCAACGGTATGGATTTCTTTATCAGCAATGTCGTTATTCCATCCTTTGAAGATCTTTTGTTAATATTAAAATTTTTGTCTATAAAGATAAGATCACCCATGATATTCACCGAATGTCCCCCGTGACCCAATATTTTGGGACTTATATCAGATACATGATGCAATGAATCACCGGCTTTATTTGTCAAGATGATTTTTTGTTTAAATATATCAGTGACCCAAACCAAATCCCTAGTCACACACGAAATATGATCTATATTTGTAACATCTCTTACTTTGACAGATCTCTTTAACACGGGTGTAGACACCAGTTCAAGCAGAAATTCATAGCTAATTTGTCTTCTATCTGTTTCGGGTATTTGAATTTCGCTCACTAGCACTATCACATTTTCTAAGTTAACTTCCTTCCTCAGTGAATAAATGTCATGCTGAGAAAGAACAGAATTGTACATTGACTTTGAAACATTGACTTTCTTCAGAAAAAGAAGAAATTTAATAGATCTGTTTGCTGCATGTTCATATATATGTTCGTCGTTCTCTAATCTGGCAAGATGGTTTTTCATTTTTCTAATCTTTTGTTGTAATCTATGAATTACAATACATTTAAGTTTGTTTTCAAAATTATATATCTCATTATCTATGGCATTCTTTAGTCTCTGGGCTTTTATTGACATCTTTGATTGTATATTAGAGATTTCTGTTTGGCATTTCCTTTTATCAGTTTTAATTCCTGCCAAGAGAATACAACTGTTATAGAGATTATTACTTCTTATGTTATGAATGTTCTGTTGCTGTTCTTGGCGGATTTTTCTATATGCAGTTTCAACGTCCTCTATTTCGTGCTTTCTGTGTTTTTTACATTTGACACAGAATGGACATCTACAAGAATAACAGTATTTTTTATATTTTTTGTCTTGATGTCTCACACACATTTCTTGTGTTGGAATGTAGTCAAATTGTTCACGGTAGATGATAACATCATGGCATATGGTATCTAGATCAATAACATGTCTCTCTTTACAATGTAGACATAGGTCATGTTTACACGTAATACAGTAGAATTCTGTGTCCTCATTACATTCAGAACACTGTCTTATTTTACATTGGGTGTTGAATTCTATGGTTTCTAACATGTTTTGGCCCTCCGCGGAAATCTGAGGAAAATATGAAGTTATTTATAGAATTTTAAAGATTAATCGTTCTTCCAAACAAAAACATGGAATATAAAATTATAAACAAAACTACAAAAAAATTGTCTTGCAACATTAAAAATAAGAACAAATGAATTTTCCTATATATCATTCAACAACAGACAGACAGACATTCGTTATTTCCTCTGCAGCAGAGATCAATACATCCAACTATTAAGTATGTAACATTTTTTGAATATAATGGGGAGAACGATCATAGGCATTTATGCCTGCCGTTCAATCCAATTCTAAATGAATGAAATATATTTTAAACTAATATTTGAACTTTGGAACAAAAATGTGGAAATTTGTACACATTTAACTGTTCATGATTTAAACACTGTGTAGATCATTTATCAATTTTTATTAAGTTTTATACTTCATGTAAGTTAGTATTCATTTATGTAATTATACGTGCAACATCAGTTCCAACAGCAAGCATAAACATTTCCCACTCCTCCTCAGATACGATAGAACCACGTCTTGATCCAAAAATGGTATCAGCATTTACTATTTCGTCCATCAAGCTGTCTCTGCTAGCAAACAGCGTTGGACATTCAAGGAGAAAATGCACTGCAAAATCACTTGTGGTACGCGTACATAATTTGCAGTTCACTTCCTCTAATACGATGTCGACCGAGAGCCTAATTCCTTAGGCTAATGTCCATGTGTGTTTCGGAAGCTTCAATCTGAAGCCAACGGGGATGAGTTGATAATTTTTCATGTATTTCTGCGTATCTGCAAAGCTCTTTTCTTTGATTCAAGTTCTCCCTCTACTCACGTTCAGCAGCAGTGTCAACTACAGTTCCTACGAATTGCTTCCAGGTGTATTTCGGAGGAACGTCACGATTTAAAAGGCACTCCCTAAAAAACAAGAAATCAATGTTGTATTCCCTCATTATGGAGTGAATACCTGCTAGGAATCCACGCTTCCGTCTTGGTGTCCCCGAACCAAAGGAGCGCAACCTTGCAATGAAAAGCTTTTTGTAGAATAGAGAATAGCTTGATGTACAGAGTCAGTTTCAGAACATCAACTTGATTTGATCTATACTTGTACTCCTTCTCATTTCACACAGGCCAAGGGAAAAGATGGTGCACGATGTTGGTGATCTTTGTTCAATTCCTTGTATTCGACGGGCGGCGTATCTCTGTACAGTTTCAAGCTCTTCGATCGACTTTTTGGAGATCACATTCCATATAATTCGCATCCATACACGATCGATGGCATGACAACTGTTTTTCATAATTTAAAGCTGGTCATGGGATGTATACCATGATCATGAACTCCTTTGGTGATAAGTGTGTTTAATATGCGCTTTCCCTTCCTGCATACTTGTGTGATTGCTGTATCACTTCGTAACCTATCAGTTAGCTAACTCCTCCATGACACATGCTCCCACCTCTGATATTTGTGAGGTCCGTGTTTGCCCTGCTCGAATTTTTTGTATTGTTTTATGGACATTTGAGCTTGAATACTCTTCAGTATCTCCATATATTTTATGCAAAGCAGGGAAACGGATTGTTAAGAGCAAACAGAAATATACAACGCCAATAAAAACAGTATTATGAATATTCAGGATATCTATTAGTATAATTGACAAAAAGTATCTTAATGTATTTGTCACTTTTGCCTATATTTAATGAGGGAATTGTTTTCTTCTCTTATAATAATTCATTTGTTTCTAAGGGCTCTTAAGAAAGTTCGTTCCATGATGAAATATTTTCAAAATTTTCAAAGTAATGAATTACGAAAGCAATTGATTTTCAAGTCTGACAAAATCACAAGAGTGTGCTTTAGATTTATAGCAAATCATTTCTAGCAGGAAATAGTAGGATTTTTCTTCCATAGTTTACCTCGCATCAGACAAGCTGATGAGCATATGTATAAGAATGATATATCACTTTTCAAAAGAATAGGTTTGTCATTTTGAAATTTTTCACAGATTTGATAATTTTTGCATAGTATTTGAAACGATGTTTTGGTCTGTGTGCTTAATATATATCACAAATAGTTGTCATCCCTAATTTTTCTGAACATACATCAACTGTTTCAATTCCTGCCTTCTCCTTACTGATTCAACAAAAGAGAGTTAACACCTTATCAGTAGCAAGAATGCACTCTCTAAACATGAAGTATCACAAACTGTAAATTTCTTCTCATCCTGTTTTTCCCCGAAAATGAACGAAAAATGTGGAACGAACTTTCTTAACACCCTTCATATAATTGCTGTATATTTTACTACATATCATACATACAGTTTTAACTCTGACACGATTTAAATTCCTTAAATGTTCATCGGTGAAGTAACAAGAATAGTAACGACTGAACATTGTTTTTCTTAAGTTCATCATGAAAAAAGTACAGAATAGATAACGAGAACTGCACTACATGTAACAGTAAAATAGCCATTCAGCCGTGTGTCAAAATGATAACTTGATCCACCCAGAAGACAGTTCATTATATTTCATATGTGTAAGGCATAACGCCCTTTAAAAAAACACGTATAGCCATTTTTAAATTCCATGAACTTTGCCATGCATTTCTGTACTTGCTAAAATAGCCATTCAGCCGTGTGTCAAAATGATAACTTGATCCACCCAGAAGACAGTTCATTATATTTCATATGTGTAAGGCATAACGCCCTTTAAAAAAACACGTATAGCCATTTTTAAATTCCATGAACTTTGCCATGCATTTCTGTACTTGCTTAACCCATAAATAATTTTGTAGCTTTTGCAATATTCCCTCAAGATGTCATCTTTACAATAAAGTATATAACAATGTGTCACATAAGTCATGTATCCAAATTCATTTAGCGTCATACAACGAAGAAAGCAAACGTTATGCCTAAAGTTCTTACCTGTTTTTCCCAGTGTTGTTTATACAACTAAAGTCAATAATCAATAATTGGAAAATGCTTTCTATTCAAATTCGTTCATAAAGAGTTGCAAAATCTTTGTCACATGACTAGGCTATCAACGCGTTGGTGGATCCAGCAATTGATTAAAGGTGATAAAATACCTAAAGTAAGTGTGAGTAAAGTAAGCTACTAGAAACAAGCAAAGACATATGAATAAGGTTAGCTACTACTAAGAAGAATAAAACAAAATTATATGTCCATTGCTTAGCTGCATTTTTGAAAATTTATTTAGCTGTTCAAATTATTGTGTAATTCTGATAAAATTGAATAAACTTTATGATCAATTAGACTAAAATAAAGCAAAAGAAAGACTTTCTAAATACAATCCATTTAATATAAGAACTTTTTAGTGTACAGGACAACAATAATATAACTTTGATTCAGTTGTAGAATAGTTCTTCCAGCGCAAATATGAACAGTAGAGGTTTGTTAGTCCTACACCAGAAAAGAATGTTTATATTTTTCTTTCGAAATATTACTAATATATTCCACGTCTTTTTCATATTCCAGTTCTTAGGAGAAAAAATTCTAAGAACCATCCACATTTCTTAACTTGTGACATGATATTAAATCTATTTCAAAGAAAAAAATGTTGTATCATCTGTCCTTAAGTTGATTATATTATTGTGTAAAATTGTTTTGGGGTCACTTTTTATTTACAAGGTCATATAAAATGACATCCTAAAATAAAGGGGGATACCGTTAACATGCATCATTCTAGCAACACTTTCGGTATCTTGTTAACGTTATTATTGTTAACGATGTCAAAATTTTAGCTAATAATGCTTTAATGCTCATGTACCCGGAAGTTATAAAACGAGAGTGAAAGCCAACAAGACTTACAAACCCTATAAAATGTGTTACCAGTACAGATCTATATAATATATATGTAGCACAATCTTTTTAAAGTACCAGTCCATAAAACATTGTCATCAATCCTGAATGGCATAATCGAAAACCACCAAAGAGAGTAATAATCCAGCATTTGAAATTCTTGTCGTTTTAAAGGAAGGTGTGTTGCAAATTAAAGCCAAATGTAAAAACAATGCGAATTGTAATAACTGAGATTATTACATTTTGCAGAATCACTATTTGAGTCGAGATCAACGCAGAATGTTTTAACACAAAAATGATGAATATACTTTTGTTTAATTATTTCATTTTATGTTATTACATTATGAGTCGTGACTATTGCAATTACAATGTTGCAACTTTTTTATTTTTACATTTTGCGTTATAAAATTTTTGTGTTGAGGACGATGCAAAAATGTATCAAAACAAAATTCTATTAATGAAAGCATTTCCGATATCCTGTATGTAATAAACTTGATTTTTCAGACGGCGAGAACTGTGAAATTTCTGAATTGAATCCATGCAAGCGGGGTAAAAACGTTTACTATGTAACGAACTGGATTCCGACGTGCAAACTTACATTCGTTCATTAAGGAAATCGGGGGCTGTTATTAACACAGCAATCTGCATTGCCGTTGCGGAGGGCATTGTCCGTGCCCATGACGAGCAGCTACTATCTTGTAATGGCGGACCGATTACGTTCAAAAACAGCTGAGCCCAGTCAATGTGGTTTAGGATGAATATGGTTAAGCGAAGGGACAGTTTACAGATGACCAATTTTCTGAAATTAAAGACGAATTTTTACAAAGAATAAACAGTGTGGTGACAAAACATGACATTCCTGCCGAATTGATATAAAACTGGGACCATACCGGTATCATTTATGTACCTCATGAACAATGGAGGTTGAGGGCACCCAGCGAGTCCCCATAATTGGTCTTGATGACAAAAGACAAGTCACCATTGTTTTCTCAGGTAATGTAGAAATATAAATATAAATGTGTAAAATAAAACTTTAAATTGCTTTGGTTTGTTTAATAAAAAATAAAAATAGACCTTATTTAAATGTCTAGTAATAAAATTCAATAAAAATACACTTTATTGTCAAAGTAAAATCGTAAAAATTAAAATCGCAAAAAATAAATATACCTATTTCAGGATCAAATCGCAAAAAATTTGCACCAGCATTAAAAACCAGTTATACGGTATTTCCCGATCATGACAAAAAGCACACGGCAGGTGTGACCGGTCGGCAGTGGATGCTCACTCCTCTATGGAACCTGGAGTGCTTTTTTCCATCTCACTGTTTACATCATCTTCCTCATGCTGGACACTTTTGTTCTTTTTTGTATTACCAGAATCACAGTATTTTCTTTTATGCTGATTGATTAGTCATTGGAAATTCCTTCTTTTCACTGTTTTCTGTTTTTATCGCTTGTAATTGGATTTCTTTATCTTTTTCATTTTAATTTCAGAGTGGTTTCTAGAGCTTCTTTACTGGTCTGTTCGTAGCTGTTTGTATCTCATTGTAGGTAATACGTTTTAATGTGACTCGCTCCAGGTGTCCTTGTCATGTTCTTATCTTTTTAAATATTAGTAGTAATGACTTTGAAAACTTCAGTCCTAAGTCAAAGAACATAGTTCATTGGCGTAAGGATTTTTGATAATCAGTGTTATCGTAGTTCTCTACAAATACGAGGTAAGGCAGGAGATGGAACCAGTCTGGCCTGTTTGTTTACATTCTGCTGTGGTACCAGATTAATTCTGATTCTGAAAAAATCGGACCGTGGTATAAGGATGGAAAAACTCACTGTCAGTGTCTTAATTATCATTTATATTGATAGTTTTAAAATATTTTTTTCATCAGAATATAAACGTGATTCATATAATAAATTCATTCTACTCTGTAAATGAGCCCGGTGTAACGTTGAATTTTGACCCGAGTTGAAAATTGACCCTGGGGTTGAATACTGAGACCAAAGGTGTTGAATTTAGACCCTAATCCGTTGAAAACCGAGCCGGGTCGTGGAATTTTGATCATGAAACCGGTTCAAAATTCAACAGCATAAAAACACATATTTATGATTGGGTTTTCACTACTGTGATTTAATTCATAGGTATGAGGCCCCGTTTTGGTATTTACTGCAAAAAGTAATATCCCCTATTTGAATAAGTGATTAATAGAATCATTCATTACTACGAGTGTGGGATAGTGAAATTCCACCGAGAGGAAAAGATTCACAGTCTAGGACGAGGCTTTGCCGAGTCCTAGACCGTGAATCTTGGCCCCGAGGTGGAATTTCCTTATCCCACACGAGTATATAATGAATGATTATTTTTCTCGCATTATTTTATCCAAAATAACGGCCTGTCAATGACGTCGCCATTAGGCTAAAAATATGTCTTTCTAATTTTCCATCTAATTAAAAATCTTAATGCACCATCGGAAAGAGCGTACCTGAAAATGGTTTACACGTAAGTGTAAACTAAAAAAATAGATTTCGGTCCATATAAATTAATTTGATAGATAAAAAATGGAAATAAAAACATCTCTAACCGATAGAGTATAAATTCATGTTAGAAGACTCCTTCCGCGATTTAAACATAGTCTCACTTTAAAAGTGAAAATACGACGATATTTTGAATGAAAATAAGTTAATTTTGATAAGTTAAATAACAAAATTTAAAGTTTATGTGATATTTTTAAACATTGTTACAATTTCTTTATGTAAAGAAGGAATGTTTACGTTATTGTTCGCGGCGTAGTAATACACAGTGTAAAACAGAAAAATCTCACACTGCTGTCTCACACCGGACAAGTCAATCTAACACTGGTGATTATGCGAGAAATCACCTGTTCCAATAGATCATATCACCTATTTGATTTGAATTTGTGATATCACCAATTCGAAAAGGTGATATCACTTATTCGAATTGGTGATATCGCCTATTCGATTGGGTGATATCACCTTTTCCCGTCGAGCAGTGTAGATTTTTTTTATTTTTATTTATTTTTATTTATTTATTTTTTTTTTTTTTTTTTTTGCTTACAAATTAATTTATTTCACTTATATATCATGTTTTATTTTGAATGATTTATATTCGATAATAATGTTAAACTTTACATTCCTATTTAATTGAGTTTACAATCAATTCCTACATCGTCCGACAGGTCATACATGTAGTGAATAAACGCTACTCTTATGTTTTCCCATTTTCCCATGGCGGAAAGCTGATTAATATTCTACGGAGATATGCCTTTTTTTCCAACACACTGCTAAGAAGAAAATTTTACATTAATGATTTGATTAAGAAATATACCATTACCTTTTCAACAGGACACATTCTCTAGTAATCTGGAGCTCTGCCCTTAACAGTGTGAGTTAATAAGATTGTTTTGCGCCAGAGCTCTGCTTTCAGAAAAGACATTTGTCGTCGAATTAAGTTTAAGGACAGCTGATACATTTTATTTTATTTCTTTGGAGGAGACTTTATATCAAGTCACAAATTTAGAAATGGGAATGATTTTTTGATTTTTTTTCTTTTAAGAACTTGAAAATGAAATAGACATTGAAAATATTAATAATATTTTAATGAGGAAGATAAAAAAAATGTAGACATATCTAACTCAGTAAAGATTTACAGGTGAAAACAAATTTCAGAATATGTTACTGTGGTGCTAAAAGTGTAATATAAACTTCAGAAAAAATATACCAAACCAGGTGAAATTTATGAGAAAAAACATAGACTGTCTTTCACTATTTTGCTTTTTCTAAAAAAATTAAAAGTGCTAGGCATATTTTTCTAAAGTTTATTTTACACTTTTAGCACCAATGTAACATATTCTGAAATTTGTTTCAAATAATTCTGAGAATTATCCATTTTTTCTAACCTTTATCCTCCAAAGCGTTGGGCAATTGATCGTCCAATTGGTTCTTACTACGTTGACCATACACTTTAAACTCCATGATTGTTTGTAGGCAGCCAATGAAGGTTTCACAAAGACCTTTTAATTCAAGTGAAGAATTGACAGGTAAATTCTTAAAGACGGAACGTTGCGCTGTTACAAAAGGAATCCAACTGACCTTTACTGTCGTGTCCTTTTATCCTGATGTATATTTTTTCATCTCCTTTTCTGAGAATCTGATTCAGGATTTGGATCTCCAAAGAGTATTTTTTGTCAGCTTCTAAGGAGAGAATATTCTTTGAGTGCTTCAGTTTACAACGATTATGTTGTGGAAATAATCCCCCTAGGAACCAACCTCAGTGTAGGCACAGAAGGTATTGTCAAAACTCGTCAAACCCAAGAAGAGGTGGTGTTTACCTCCACCACCCCCTGAATCATTTGAAGTACGGGACCCCCCTTTGCTCATGCATCAGTATTGGAGAAGTATGAGGAATGCACTGATTGTGTATTCCCGTCATTTATAAATTCCCCCTATAGCATTATATTTACATTTACTCTGAAAATACAGGGGCTAAAAATGTAAATATAAGCATTAAATTATCATTTTTTGAAAGATACCGTCTAACGCGCGTTTCTCAATTTGTTTGCACATACAATTGCAATTATGAGACCGCGTGGATTCCTAGCAGGTATTCACTCCATAATGAGGGAATACAACATTGATTTCTTGTTTTTTAGGGAGTGCCTTTTAAATCGTGACGTTCCTCCGAAATACACCTGGAAGCAATTCGTAGGAACTGTAGTTGACACTGCTGCTGAACGTGAGTAGAGGGAGAACTTGAATCAAAGAAAAGAGCTTTGCAGATACGCAGAAATACATGAAAAATTATCAACTCATCCCCGTTGGCTTCAGATTGAAGCTTCCGAAACACACATGGACATTAGCCTAAGGAATTAGGCTCTCGGTCGACATCGTATTAGAGGAAGTGAACTGCAAATTATGTACGCGTACCACAAGTGATTTTGCAGTGCATTTTCTCCTTGAATGTCCAACGCTGTTTGCTAGCAGAGACAGCTTGATGGACGAAATAGTAAATGCTGATACCATTTTTGGATCAAGACGTGGTTCTATCGTATCTGAGGAGGAGTGGGAAATGTTTATGCTTGCTGTTGGAACTGATGTTGCACGTATAATTACATAAATGAATACTAACTTACATGAAGTATAAAACTTAATAAAAATTGATAAATGATCTACACAGTGTTTAAATCATGAACAGTTAAATGTGTACAAATTTCCACATTTTTGTTCCAAAGTTCAAATATTAGTTTAAAATATATTTCATTCATTTAGAATTGGATTGAACGGCAGGCATAAATGCCTATGATCGTTCTCCCCATTATATTCAAAAAATGTTACATACTTAATAGTTGGATGTATTGATCTCTGCTGCAGAGGAAATAACGAATGTCTGTCTGTCTGTTGTTGAATGATATATAGGAAAATTCATTTGTTCTTATTTTTAATGTTGCAAGACAATTTTTTTGTAGTTTTGTTTATAATTTTATATTCCATGTTTTTGTTTGGAAGAACGATTAATCTTTAAAATTCTATAAATAACTTCATATTTTCCTCAGATTTCCGCGGAGGGCCAAAACATGTTAGAAACCATAGAATTCAACACCCAATGTAAAATAAGACAGTGTTCTGAATGTAATGAGGACACAGAATTCTACTGTATTACGTGTAAACATGACCTATGTCTACATTGTAAAGAGAGACATGTTATTGATCTAGATACCATATGCCATGATGTTATCATCTACCGTGAACAATTTGACTACATTCCAACACAAGAAATGTGTGTGAGACATCAAGACAAAAAATATAAAAAATACTGTTATTCTTGTAGATGTCCATTCTGTGTCAAATGTAAAAAACACAGAAAGCACGAAATAGAGGACGTTGAAACTGCATATAGAAAAATCCGCCAAGAACAGCAACAGAACATTCATAACATAAGAAGTAATAATCTCTATAACAGTTGTATTCTCTTGGCAGGAATTAAAACTGATAAAAGGAAATGCCAAACAGAAATCTCTAATATACAATCAAAGATGTCAATAAAAGCCCAGAGACTAAAGAATGCCATAGATAATGAGATATATAATTTTGAAAACAAACTTAAATGTATTGTAATTCATAGATTACAACAAAAGATTAGAAAAATGAAAAACCATCTTGCCAGATTAGAGAACGACGAACATATATATGAACATGCAGCAAACAGATCTATTAAATTTCTTCTTTTTCTGAAGAAAGTCAATGTTTCAAAGTCAATGTACAATTCTGTTCTTTCTCAGCATGACATTTATTCACTGAGGAAGGAAGTTAACTTAGAAAATGTGATAGTGCTAGTGAGCGAAATTCAAATACCCGAAACAGATAGAAGACAAATTAGCTATGAATTTCTGCTTGAACTGGTGTCTACACCCGTGTTAAAGAGATCTGTCAAAGTAAGAGATGTTACAAATATAGATCATATTTCGTGTGTGACTAGGGATTTGGTTTGGGTCACTGATATATTTAAACAAAAAATCATCTTGACAAATAAAGCCGGTGATTCATTGCATCATGTATCTGATATAAGTCCCAAAATATTGGGTCACGGGGGACATTCGGTGAATATCATGGGTGATCTTATCTTTATAGACAAAAATTTTAATATTAACAAAAGATCTTCAAAGGATGGAATAACGACATTGCTGATAAAGAAATCCATACCGTTGATACCGGTGTGTCTCTACTGCTCTCTCTTAAATGAAGATCTATTGGTCGTGAAATGGAATATTGGAACTAGAAAAGGCAAATTAACACGGTATGATAAAATACATCAAGTCAAACATAATTACTTTTGTGAATACGAATTTCTTAACCCTCTGCACATCACGGAGAATCACAATGGTGATGTGATAGTTTCGGATCGCACTGATTTTGAAGGTGGTGTTTTAGTGGTGATAGAGCGCGGAGGAAAATATCGCTTCTCCTACAGCGGACCTCCGTCTGCTATAACAGATCGGTTTTCATACGGAGGACTTTCGTCAGAATCACGGCTTTCACCACAGGGGGTTTGTACTGATGCCCTATCACAAATCTTAGTGTGTGACAACTACACCAGGACAGTACAGATGATCGACAAGGACGGTCATTTTATATTACTGATTGAGACAATTGAGAATGAGATGGATGGACCATGGAGTCTGAGTTATGATTTTAAAACTCACCTTCTCTGTGTTGCATCTCCGAATAGCAATAGACTGAATTTTTATAGGGCTATAAAACGGATGTCTTCAATTAAATAATTCAAGGGAGGGGGGTATATGTAAAGAAAAAAAAATATGCTTAAATGTAATGTAATTGTCACTAGTTCATCGATGGGGTTTCTATTTTTCAACAACAAATGCTATTGATATTTGAATTTGCAATGTGACTTTTCTACTGATTATTTCTCAACATATGCAGCATCAACCATAATATTGATAAAAAAACTTTTTTTTAGTATTATATGTGTAAATGTACATAGCTTCTATCACACTATTCCTTGCATTTTGGATATGGATTGTGAGTCTTACAAGACTAATTTATTAATATATACAAATTTCCTTGATATAAAAGTTCGGGTTTGAATGCAGTAGAAAAAAGCCGCCATATATGAAAGATAAAATGGTAATCTTCTACGGATAAATACAGCAAATAGTAGTAATAAAGTAATAAACAGTTTTTGTATGTTCATTTATATTTATTTCTAATGCGATTTCTTTGTAAAAACAGAATATGTTATCATGGCTCTAAAAGTTTAATATAAACATAAGAAAAATATACCAAGCCAGGTGAATTTTAAGAGGAATATCAAAATGACAAAAAAATAGCTATACCACATAGGCTGATTTTTACCATTTTTACCAAAAGAGAATTTAAAATATGATAATATTTTCCCTACTCTACTCTGTGATATTCACACATATTTAAACTGAAAGCAAGACAAAAAATAAATCAAATAATATTTTTTATATATTATGAAAAAATAGTGTCTATAATGTTTTTAATTTCAGAAAATACCAAATTTCTTTTTAATTAACTCCGGAGTGTATAATGACTTCTACCATGATTGCCGAAATGTCAACGTTGGTAGAGTACTGCATATCCGCTGGATTGATTACGTTGGTAGAGTATTGTATTTCCGCTGGATTGACTTTTTACATCCCTCTTCTCTTCCCTATTTTGGCCGTCTAATAAATAAAATAACATGAATTACATATGATGGGTAACATTTTTACAAAGTGCAAAGAAATATCCATCGGGTCTGCTTACGTTTCCTTCCTAAGAATCAAGTTTATTATATAAAATCAAACTAAACTTCAATAATTTTAATGATACTAAAAGAACAACGAACTGAAATTCACTACATGTACTTTGTCCTTGGTCCTATCTGGAAAATGATTGTCAAACTGAATAAAAACAAATCATAACAAAATAATTTATCAAACCAATAATCACACCTATTGTAATATTCCGACACTCTGCACCTACCTAAAACACATCCTAAAAATCACAAAGTCACAGATACATCTAAAGAAACACAAATACAAGCTAAAGTCACTAAGACTCCATGGGTATCAACAAAACACTGTACTTTTGGTTAGACATAAGCTAAAGTTATCGAGACACCATAGCTAGTCACAAAGACACTAGGGAACTGGGTCCCTGGGCGGAATGGTCTAATTAACAATTCTGTTGTTTCCCGACACAGCCCAATTCACCTAACTCCGAGAAAGAGTTTCACCAAAAGTAAACGAAACTAGATTGATCCCTCTATTTATACTATTTTGCAGCTGTTCAATTAGATTAGAGCATTGGCTAAAATGTAAACTCTGATTGGCTATACATAATATTATTTGATTGGTTGCTTCAAAAGCTATTTCAATACACTTTATTAAATCTGATTATTTACAGAAGATAAGATTCATATTTGCCGGTTATTGCTACCAGATGTTGAAGAAATGAACATCAAATTAGGTACACTCACCAAATTTTAATTGCAGTACTGAAAGAACTTAATTTTACAGGTTGAAGGTATTTTTTTGGGGGGCGTTCCATCAACTTGCTTGTCAATAATTTACCTCGTTTTAGAAATTGTTCATACGTAGAGCATCCTTTTGAGTATCGAATCAACTGAGATAAAAATACTCCGTTATCAGGTAATAAAGGTACATTGCTACATAAGTAAGGCAAGTTGACGGTAGAAAAGTTAAATTCATCACATTTATCATATAGCCTGGTATATAATCATTAACGTATTTTTCAAGTAAAATGTCCAAGTATGAACCAGATGTATTATAGTATTAAACGTTCTTTTTACAGAATTTATTAATGTGTAAAACTCAGGCCTATTTACTCACAAATTGAATAAAAATAATTCCAAACAAGATTTTTCAAAATTATTAAAACTACTTCTCTTTGTGGCTCCCATTCAATTTTGTACAGTGTGGAAAAATTGTTATACTGCAATGAAAAGTTCATGTTATAGAGATAAATGTCGATAAAGTTAAATTAAAATTGTCAAAACAATCAATAAATAAACATACAATCGTTGTTCAAGTCAGTAAATATCGTAAGTATATATTTCAGAGTAATTCGTCCATGACCATAACCATGTTAACATTAACGACAAATTAGTAAAACACAGAGAATCCGTAAATAAAATAAATGAAGATTGGAATTATAGACCACACAATTTACAAAATGTCGTGACTTACAATGTACTTATACATTTAAGTGTATTTTAAGTTCGTTTTGCTTTTCTTGCATTATTTTACAAGCCTTACCATTCTTTGCTGGAACTGTTTTTACTCAATCTTATGTCGGTTTATCGCATCTGAAACATTTAATGGCTTTAAGTCTACACACCAGGGTTGGTACAAATTCTTATACTTGTATAGAAAAGAACCCAATGTATTTTCACGAAAAAAGGAGTCTAGTAATACCATTTTCTTTATGTCCCTTTTTGTATCATCTGCTTTTAAGATTTATAAAATCCTTATTATTTGCCTTGAAATACTTAAGTTGTGAATGAAAATATCTTATCTTTTTCATAAAGCAAATACGTTTTATCAGCTAGTCATTCATATTGAATTGTTTAAATCATCATTACACAAGACAATAGGGGGTTGACTGTTCGATTAATCAACATTTAGTGCGTCTTACAACTAAGAAGTTTAAGCAATTTGACTGCGATTTTGTACTTTTTCTAGGGGATAATTTAAACAATCTTGAGGTATGGATCTTGTTCTTCACTTCAGTCTCCGCCTTTTATTTCAGTAAAATAATAGAATTTATATTTCAGATCAAAATTTTTGTTGTTTGAAGATGAACGTGCATTTAATATACAGGAGATGTAAAAACAAAACAAAATGTATTAAAGTGGGATTATTCCATTCGAGAATAGATAAACGCAGAATGTAATAACGCAAAGTGGTCGATGTCAATCTTCGTTATAACTCTTACTAGAAATTTAAATTAAGCACACTATTGTATGTAAAAATATTTGTTTTGTTGATGTGTGAAGTTTTATTTCATTAGATTTAACAGATATATTCTTATCATCATGTATTGCATGAATGTCTGCTGCCTCGTGACCTTCTAAAACGTCATCGCTTTTGTTGTTTTTTTATGAGGGCTTCATATCTCAAATGGATTTCTTTTCAACAAAAGCAAAATTTTAAGCCACATTTTGGAACACGAATCGATGTATTAATTCTTAATCTGGGTTTCCAGCTTTTTTTTGCTCCATTTTACAGAGAATATGACTACAGACATTATAAAGTGTGTAACTACTAAATTTTGACCTGTCCTGCGATCCAAATTTTGCATTTTTTAAAATCTGTGTAAGGTATGAATAAATCGTGATTTTAAAAAAATGTAATAGATATTATTTGAATTTATGGTTAAAATATTTGTACCAAATTTGGATAATATATGACGTCAAATAAAAAAAAGATATAACAGAAGTCCACGAACTTTTCGACCAACCCTCCTAATAACACAGTTTTTGTAATACGACATTCTGTGTTGTTACATTTGTCATCGACATTATAATTTAATGAATTTTAAATTTAATAACAACAAATATAATTATTTTAAAATTGTTTGTTCAAAACAAAGCATGAAAAATATTTTAAACATATATCTAATATTACAAATTGTAACAAAGCATTGTATTTAAGTTGATGGATCGGCTATAGGTGTAACAATCATTTAAAGTCTTGCATTTTATATTCGTTTTTATATGCACAAGAACTCAAATAAATATTATTGGTATTTGTATTAACATAACAAAATAAAACGAAAATCGCATGCAATGTTGAATCTCGACCAAATATGCATGTTTCAGGAAAGAAAGTTTTATTCAACCAAGATTGCTAGAAAACATTTTCTGTGACGGCCTTGTATCAACTACGTAATTTGAAGCATATTGGTTGTTGCAGCTTGTCACACTGACTCAATGTTTTCTCATGATTTGTTAAGAAATATCTGGAGACAACTAACAGTGCCCAATATCAAAAGTCCGTTAAACAAAACAAATAGGAGCACAGAAGATGTTCTCCGTCGGCCTGTGCTTATGTCTTTAGTCCGCCAGTGAACGTGTTCTCAAGAGCTACTGGTTTTAAGTCATCATTAGATTTTTATGTAGAACATACGTAGACTTCAGGAAAAATAACAAAAACATTTCTTTTTCAGAAATCAGCAATACTTTTCATAGATTTTCATAGATTTACATTTAAATTGGAAACCTGAATAATGTTTACCAAGTACTAAGAACTAAGTTTTAGTTTAAACTGTTTTGATTATTATCGTTTAATGACATTACTTTGCATCGCTTCATGAAATATGTTGGCCTGAAACATCTTTGTCGATATCCTTTTTTCAAAAAATAAAATCATTTTTCAAGTATATTTCCATGAACATGATGAGTTGAAATATTTTTTTTTCTTTCAACGTATATCTATCTTCTGAATCTGAGTCTCTCTCGGGTATTCGATCAAAAAGGGATGAGTTTTAATGAGAGGCAAGACTCATTTTACAACAGTTGTATACTTGTACTCAATCATAAGCACCGATGATTTAATGTTTCCATGGTCGATGTAAATGTTGAAAACGCTAAAAACCTTATAGTGGAAAATAGATTCATCTATATTTTTTTTCAAAACTGGTCTAGGCCGACACACGTTTATATCAAAATCCGTTCAGTTTATCTGTCCATCAGAGGAAATGAATATGATCTATACAAAGACGTAGATATTGTAGTAAACACGATCTTGAAAAACATTGTAATATTTAGTGAAAACTATAGAGCATTATGACAGAAAAATCAAGATATACGTAAATAAATGAAACAGCTGTTAAATTTTTTGATGATAACCATGATAGATAAGATTTCAATGTTTAGAGATATACACACATCCTAGAAGTGTCACATCGTAAAACACGTCGTAGATAAAAAAAAACTTTGTCAACGGTCACGGGGGGGATATGTCCCCTCTCTAGAATTTTTTACTCATATCACATGGAGACGAAACCACTTGCCGGTGGAGAGCTCAAAGTATGTCCAATAGTCCACACTTTATGCCCATTTGGGAGTGAGTTATATTTTTCATGCTATCATCCACTGCGACACAAGACCTCGCTTACTAAGGTCTCATCCAAAGGATTGGTCTCCATATCCCTCAGCATGATCCGAACCAGTGAATTCAAAATCATTTCCTTATTTACGACTTTCTAACCACTAGCTGGTATCGAATATATAATGTTTCAATGATTTTTTGTATTTATCTCTGAATGATGTTTGGGTTATGTGTGTAATGTGCAGTGATTTACAAAACTGAAAATCTGGAATAATTGAAATCCAAATACTTTTCTTTCAAAATTTGCATACACACATGATACTTTCCACATTCAGACACTCGTGAAATTCAGCTTCTTTTCTTTTCTGATTTTTGCTAAGAAAAATTTTGGGCCTTGTTGTTAATCTTAGGGTTAGGACTATTTTTTTCTCTCTAATATGTTGTTTTAATGTTTGAAATTTAAAAACCCATATTTCGTTTGCTTTTCCGATATGCACATATTCAAACAAGAGCGAAAAATAATCTGTAAAACGCTCCCCTTGCACGTCCGTAGATAGAGTTAAAATTAAAAGTCATATATCTTGTTTATATTTGACTGGCACAAGTGATTAACAAAGATAAATTAAAGATATACTGTGTGAATCTACATAAAAAGTGTGTCCTCTAACTGAATTTTGCTAGGGAATTGTGTTTAGTTTTTACATTTTTGTATGAATCGCGATAAAGTGTGGAAAATACCCTTCTTTTGCTGGTATGTTGAATTTCTCGTTAAACGTTCTCTTAAAGAATAAAAATTTAACCTGCCTGCAGCACTTGTTATATACCAGAGATCACGATGTATTGATCTATGTAACAAACTTTGCACAATATTTCTGTTTTACACGTGTGCCAAAGCGATTTTAGTGCAATATTTAGGAATTCATAAATCTCAGTCAGTCAATATTTTACAAAAATGTAGTAGAAGTTTTCTTAAAAAAAAAAACCATTAAAGTATGTGATCAAATTCAGTTTCTTTATATATGTTTTTTGGTGAAGTTCAAGAAGGTTTTGTTGTTCAGCCATGTTGGATTTCTTGATCATTAGATTTTCTTTATATTACTATTGCTCTTAATGCAAGAAATTTGATAACATACCAAGAAAAGTCTTGATTTTTCATAACAATTGTGTGTTTAAGGAAGGTCCATACTTTTACGGATCCAGTTTTGATTTTACACACCAATATAAAATTCTTATTATTACTTGGACAACTGAAAATAATTTTGCAAGAATACATTTGTTTCTTATAGTGTTATTGGGCATTTCAAGCAATTAGTTAATATACATTATTTATAGAAATAAACACTTTGCACTCTGTCCATAGGATCTACCTGTCATTTTGTACATACATAGACACAACAATCTTATTTGCTTTTATGGAGCTAAAGCTTTTTTAATTTTTTTTATAAACAAACTAACTTGGTCTATTTTTTATTTTGAGTCTATACACAATGTGTAGATGACGGATTTTTCCGTTATTTCCTGATCATGACATGGAGCAAACGGCGGGTGTGAACTGTCAGCAGGGAATGCTCACTTCTCCATGGGACCTGATGCCACCTCTGATGTTTCGGAGGTCTGTGTTTGCTCTGCATCTATGTTGTATTGTTATATGGACTTTGGGATTGAATAGTGTTCGCTATCTCCATATCCTTCCTTATTCTAAACATGTACTCAAAAACACGATAAAATTAATGAAATACATTCTTTGTTGTTTATTTCCTCCTGTGTGGGACTAGCAACTATCTGCAATGCATTGGTAAGTTTTGTTGATGTTTATTACGCTAATACAGTATTTATTTAACTTTGTAATTATTTAAATTTCTGGTTTTATAAGGAATTACAATTTGTGTAAGATGACACAGTAAACACTTCCCGTTAGACCCTGCTCCTTTATGCAGCCTTAACAAATTTAACAATGCTGCGCATGTTGGAAATAGTTTTGATGTTGTTGAATTTGGTAAAGCTTTTGCGATTTCAAAATTTCAAAATAAAAGTTAGAATTCAGTTAGTATCAAGGTCTGATTAACACTACTTTCAAGATGCAAAAGTCATAGAGCAATGCTACAATTTGTATACAACTCTTACGATCAAAAGATCTAAGGTGTGACAGACGGCTAGACAGACAGATGCCGGGGAAAGTGATCCATGGGAGATGACACATATATTTGAATTAAAATATGATACATTGATAATAATGATAATCATGGTTCCAAAATAAAAGATTATTACTATTACTGTATATAAGAAATGAAACTCATCGCCAAATTTATTTTTGAAACGAAACTTACATCATTTTTCAATTTGATAATGAGTAATCTGTTGTGACAAGCACTAAACCTTCAAATTTTTTTCCAGTACTTACGATGCAAAGATACTTTATACTTCTTAAAACAAAAAGATGTTTTATATAGTTTATAATTGAGGCCTTGAAAGGAATTAAACATTACACTGTACATTTGTATTATGATTTTTATAACTTATTGCAGAGAATGTTAAATTTACTTTCTTCAATAAAGATACCTTAACTGGTTTGTGAGTTTGCCAGATAAATGAAAGCCATGTAACAACCGCTAATGATAAAACACCGTTTATTGATAGAAAAAATATTAAGTGTTGCAATTTTAATATTTAATGTTATATTATTGCTTTATTATTATCATTTGACATCCTCAACCGCTAATGCTTAATCGCTAAAAGAAAGAATTATATATAGCCTTAAAGGGTTTAGAATTTTAACTATAAATTGAATAATTCCAATCATTAGTAGTTGATATGTTACACAGTGCATATGTGTTCAAGATAGCTGTGAGAAAGTTACATTATTTAAGACTAAAGTCTTGTTACCATTGTTTAAAATACAGTACATATTAAATGATACTCACATTATTAAAAAGGTAAATTACCCCAAAACGTTTAATCCTTATCTTTCTTTTAATTGAAATAGGCATCTACCTTATTCACAATATACTGTATGTTTAGATAAGTTTATATGTAAAATATGTTAACATATAAATTTTAGAATCCTATAATTTTTTATAAATCAAGATTGAGGTATTTCGATTCTATATGATTGCCTTCTCAAACTTTTAAAATGATTGCTTTAAGATCAAGATCTAGTACTATATGCATTGTAGCCACAGAATGACTCATTTCTGTGATTATTTTCCTTTAGAAAATAGTGTCTGCCACCGTCGCCAACTTCGGATTTTAGATATATTATGTAAAATGCTTAGGAGAATCACATATCTCGAAATCTTTGTGGGTGACGGTGGCAGAGTATTTTGAAAATTGATGTTTTCTGCAATTTTTTAAGAAAATACGGGAAAATGCACAAGTTAATGCCCGCCAAGAAAAGCCAATATATAAACGAAAGAAAATCTAATTACATCTACTTTATGCTTTTTCACGCTAATCATTCTAATTCATTTTTCTTTGGTTGTGACCCTTTCAACTGAAATTGCAATCCCCCCTACCAAAGGCTTCCTAAGGGCAAGTATATGTGTACATGTATGTAAAATCCAGATACCATTTATCATTTCTATCACGAGGTAAAATATTTACTAACAAGTAGATGAAACAAAAATATCAACAGTCTCGTTTAAAGACATCATTTTGTAAGTTCTATGGTCGATACAACGACCTTGTCAGCAAATACCATTTATCATTGAGTCAAATACTGACGTTTTTCATACCAATTGTTAGTCCATTATTCATACACTGAATAAACGACGGATTTTTCCGTTTATCTCGATCATGACAAGCAGATCAAGTTGGGTGTGACCGATTGGCAGGAGATACTCACTCCTCGAAGGCATCTGAAGGCATCTGATCCCACCTCTGATGTTTTGTAGGTATGTGTTTACCTTACTCCTATTTTGTATTGTTTTATGGACTTTGATTTTGAATACTATTCGTTATCTCCATATCCTTCATACATGTAACTTTAGTCAAAATTACTTAATATGAATTCAATATTTCGCAGGAATATCACAATAACTATTTTCAAGCATTACAAACTTTCGGAATTTTTAAAATAGCTAAACGTAACATGTACAAATATAGTAGATATATTTTTAATAGATAAAAATATTAAATAAATAAAAATATTTGCATTTTTTATAAATTGGATGAGTCCATGAAATAAAAAAAAATTCTGTGTAGGTACCATGTACTCTGCTTTATTACATTGCGGAGATTTTTTGTTACAAATTTGAAAGTACACATTCAATTCAGTCGTACAAACTTAGATGAAAATCAAATTATTTTATTCACGGGGTTTACCTCATAACTCTACTAGAGTGTATAATATGTATGAAAATCATTCTGTAACATTTGATGCTGTATATACATGATTTCTTCATTCTTTCATAATAGTATTGAAATTGTTAAATTTTAACTGGAAATATTTCATTCGTTTAGTTTCTTTATCTGTTAGCATTGTTTTTTATCCTTATGTACATGTTTTCTTCTTGCTATCTTGATAGTATTGAAACTAAAACTTTCATTGGAAATTGTTCTTTCGTTTCTCTTCTTCATCTCGTAGCATTTTGAACTTGTTGTAGTAGTTGAAGTGTTTTAAAGACACCTTTAACTTTGTTTTTAAAAATTTCATTGCTTAAATCATTCATTATTTGCAACGTTTTGGATACTCTAGTAGCTCTAATTAAAATGTTATCTCCAGAGGGTATATGTTCACAACTGTATGACACATACACTTATTTAATATTTCAAAAAGAAATTAAAAGAAAGACAACTAAACTTTGTGCAGACATATATTTTAAAAAAAAAACCTATGATATTGAAGAAAGTTAAGATATGTCTTAATATTTCGTATATTTAAGGGGAAGAATTACCCTGAGCTGAATAAACACGTTTCGTTTTTGTTTTTTTTTTATTTTGTATATGTCTAATTTAGTTGTCCCACATACCTTAAAGCAGATATATTAATAGGTTTCTACACTTATTTTTGAGGAACAAATACTATGCCTCACATAGTGATAAACATCGATTTTTTTATGCCCGGTGAGCAAAACATTAGAAATGTTAGACTTATTATCGTGTAGATTTGTATAGGGACATTTCTAAAGGAACTCAGATATATTTAGGAAGGTCAGAGTTCAAATTCGTTCTACAAGTTTAATTGTGACGTCATGGATAATTTAACAAGCCACAAAATTAGTTATCGATATTGTAATGCGTAAATAACAACTTAGATTTATTTATTTTATCAGTTATTTATAGAATTATTTATTTTATCAGTTATTTATAAAATCTTGTACAATTGCAATATTTGATAGCAATACAGTTGAGTAATAGAAGAAAGCTCTCGTCAAATATGACGTCATCAGCCTTGAAATAACGCAGCACGGTGATCCAGAGTACTAGTTTCACTGGTTTAATACTACAAACTTAATGTGCTTAAATAATTATGATATCATCGTTTGTTTTTTTTAATAATCAT
Source organism: Saccostrea glomerata (assembly GCA_003671525.1). NCBI lineage: Eukaryota > Metazoa > Mollusca > Bivalvia > Ostreida > Ostreidae > Saccostrea > Saccostrea glomerata. The sequence continues at coordinate 77,305 of PRKT01000526.1, read as the reverse complement.
TTAAACTAAAAAAAATAATTTATTAAATACAATTTGTGAAGAAGATAAATTTATCTAGTTGCATTGAAGCTGCATAGGACAAGGAATGTAGAGAATATTGCTAGAGCGATAGAGTCTCTAGCAGCTAGGAACACAGATGATGGACCAAGATTTGGCTGTCTGTTGGACAGGGCCGTCAGACACCTCCTCCCCATTCAGAACCTGCGCAATAGAACTGCTACAATTGCTATATGAAGAAATCAGCATAAACAAGATGTGTTTGTGAAACACTATGCGCCCGGCGGCAACAAAATTTTAAGAAAGCTATTTTTAGCATATACGAAACAATCAAGATTACAAGATCATTGACCTTGGTGTCGTTTGAAAGTACTTGATTAGTGAAGTATGGATACCAAAAATCTCTAATGGTTCAAAAGTAATGGCAAAGCTTCGAAAAAAAAACTATTTTTAGCATACAGATCACAGTCAAGGTAACAAGGTCATTGAACTTGCTGTCATTTGAAAGGAATTAATTAGTGGAGTACGCATGCTAAATATGCAGTCTATGTCTTCTATATATCGAAAAATATGGCAAAGGTATGAAAAAACTATTTTAGCATACAGGTCACAGTCAAGATCACAAGGTGATAGGCTTTCGTGTCAATTGGAAGAACTTAATTAGTGGAGTAGGCATTCCAAACATGAAGTCTCTATCTTTCAGGCTTCAAAAGTTATGGCGAAGGTTAAAGTTTGCAAACAAACAAACAGACAGATAGACAGGACAAAAACAATATACGCCCCGGACGCATCCGGGCGCATAGAAAGGCACAAATTCTTCTGAAAAGTCTGAGAGGAGCTGGTATTCCATGTCCGTACATTGGAAATCCACTAGCGCTGAGACATCGCAAAGGACATATGGATTGGTTAAGAGGCATGTCCCTAGAATTGGGGGCGACAACAGACATAAACCTAACTCTTCAATTTGCAACATAGGACATGTATAATTTTTATCACAACGCACTCTATAATCACTTTTAAAATATAGGATTTAAACTGAAAACTTAGATTATTATGTTTGATCTGAATATGCATGTCTTTTTTTCCCCTTTTTTTGTTGAGTATATAATAAAAGAAGTCATTCTTAAGTATTTAGGTGTAATATACTGACACGAAAAAGAACCACAACAAGCAATAATCTGCAAATGTTTGAATTCTTTATCTTATGATTTTCAAAAAAAAGAATACAGTAAGGCTAAACTCACTTTTCAGAATATCAGAGATTTGATAACAATGTAAAATGTTTATCTTTTAACTTTACTAACATATGACTTTTAAAACACACCCCTCCCAGCCCTTCATGGGGGAGTGAGCATCCCCTGTCGACCGGTCAAACCCGCCGTGTGCTCCATGTCATGATCAAGAAAAAACGGCGGTTAGGGCTAGGGCTCCCATACTCTACATAAGTATTCTATATGGCAAGACTTTTCATTGGATACCAATTACCTTGTCCTTTTGACCTTGATCTTGGAGAATTTGTACTTGTTGAAGAACTTTAACATTGACCTACTTTCAAATTCCTTTATTGTTTTCCAGTGAGAATACCCTACTTCTGGTACGAATTAATTAAATTTGCATTAAAGAAAAGATTAATCTTTGTTATGTTGCCATGCAGGGGCATCAGTGTTTCACAAACAGATCTTATTTCATTTTACTTTTACTACTAACAAAAAAAATGATTATGATATTAACATTGTATAAGTTTACAATCTTCAAATAATACGTCTCTGCTAGGCCCTATAGGTTTACATAAATTTGCAGATAACTAATACCAATGTCGACTTTATACCAAAGTCGACTTTATAAAAAAAAAAACAAAACAAAAAAAAGACGTTTTACACCTATTTTATGATTCTGGTCTTTCTATGGCAGATGTTTTTTTCATGTACTGTTACGATTAATGAAATTCATAATATTTTGAAATTCATTGAAATATTTCACTAACAGTTACGATTCAGATGGATGCATTTTTAATGAATCTTTAAAAAAGGAGAGTACACAAAAAGAATAGTTTGTCAAATACATATGACAACTAAATAAATAATCGACCTCTTGTTTAAGCCAAATCGAAATCCTGTAAAAACGATCGCAGCAAATGGATGTTGATATTGAGAATTTTTTTTATTCTTGCTGCAGATATTTCTCAAAGGAAAATGTACGCAAGGGTTTACCGATCAACCTCTGATTTTAGTTTCCACTTGATTTCTTTTTTTAAATAATAAAAAAAAAACAAAGATCTTTTTTTTTAATTATAAAAAAAACCCTACATGGATTTATCGCTTAGTATCTATACAGCTTGATGTATAAAATCTAACATAATCAGAGGGTTTCATTCATTTTTTTTCCAATGTTTTAGTCTTCCCTGTGTAGTATGTTACTAGGTTTGCTATGTTATTTTGGTTGTATTAATTATTCATATTTACAATGCCCCAATAGTGTCTCTGTAAGGTTTTAATCCATTCTGTTTACGGTTCTTTTATTCCGCCCAAAAATTTTAAATACAGACAAAAATTTTGAAGTGGAAGTTGATCTTTATAATATATCAGATTAAATAGTCAAATCTAAATAAAATTATTTTTTTTATATCGCATATGGATAGAAAACCATTGCGCACTGTTAAAGATATCTTTTGAACAATTGAAATTTCAAGATTCAAAATTTATAATTGAAGCTTTAATATATCATTTTATTGATTAAGTGTGTGTTAAAATATCGAAAGGTAAAGCTTAGCTCCATATTACGCAGGACATAATCATGATAAGTAAGTCATAAGACCATTTACCCTCCTCCCTTTACAACCTTCAGATTTGATTCTTGGAACAATTTTGATAGGATTGCATGAAAGGTATGGAGATCTGGTCTATTTTTTATTTTGAGTCTATATTATCATTTTAATTTTTACTTTTTTTCAAATTTTGCAAAGAATGATTGAAAAATTTATATTTCAGAAAAATGGGGGCATACGTATTCAAAAGGCTATTTTGTTAAATTTCTCTGGTCAGCCTTAATAAAGTTTGTGTTTTTGTTAACTTTAGATAATATTCTTATTATTATGAAAGAAAAATGGCATATAAACAGTTTAGATTTTGTTAATTATATAAATAAAGATATTTTGAGACTTTTTTCTGAAAAACTTGGATAGATTCATTATGGATTTGTTAATGTTATCCAATAAAAAAATTCAAATATTCCCTTGGTAAATGAATATTTGTTTTAACATAAATTTGAAGTGATTTCCTAGCGAAATACAATATGATATCACACTTCTTTAATTATGTTCAAAGTCTGTTGAACTATTAAAGGTATGTACTCTGAGACGTGTTGAACGAAAACTAACCTGCAAAGATGTGTATTTCATGGGTGTTTTACTTAGATAATGACTTATTCAAGGTATTCAAATTAAAAGAAAATTAAGTTTGACAGAAACATCTAAAAGTACGGACATACCTTAAGTAATACAAAGACAAAACCGAAGCTTTTTGACAATGCTGATTGAGTGACGGGGTTTTCTAGGAGATTCCAAATTTGGCATTACCAAATCTGAAGGCCCCAGACCTATTCCAAAGTACGGAACAGACACTGCATTAATGGATGCAATCTGAATATATATATATATTTTCTTGGGGGGGAGTGTCAAAATATTCAAAAAGAGTAAAAACATGAGTTCCTGATATAACTCAAGTATTACGAGGGTTGATCCAAAAGTAATGTCACAGTGTCCATATCTTTTATATTTGTCGTCATATTATCAAATATTATACACCAAAAGATGCACAAATATAAATTCAATTAAACTTTAAATTTTCATTCAATAATGTTAAACTGAATTTATTTTATAAATGTTTAAAACATATAAGATAGGGGGTGTCGCCGCGTCAAAACCGTACGTCAAATTAAAATGTCAAATGGTGTGTGACGTTGTCAGAAAGACAGACGGATAGAGCGATATTTGAAATTTTAAGTTGGCTCTTTACTACTGTTCAATGAATTTTGACAGAATTAATTATGAAAAAAATTAGTGTACGATGGGTACTAAGGGTAAGAAAGTGAAATTTGTGAACGTGTTCGTGGATATCAAATCTCAAATATTTTTTTAATGAAACGAAGGGAAGCGTTTAAATGTATGACGGCGCGTATCCGTCATATGACGTTATTTAGCTGCGGCGACTACAATAAACGCAGGTTGTATATAAAGCGATATTTTGAAAAGTATAAATCATGTTGAATTGAAATTTTCAGGTCTGATTTGAAATAAATGTAGCTTTCTTCATTTGTAATTTTGTTGTTTTACATCGACGGATAGCGATTTTATCGACGTTGCGACATTACTTTTGGATCAACCCTCGTACATGTACTGACTAAACAACGTTCATCTGCGATGCATTATTGGTAATGCAAAATGCTAATTCAACCTTAATATGGTCTGAATATTTTATACGTAGTAGCAACATTACGCTCCTTTTTTTTCAAATTGTTTAAGAAATGTTAGGAATGTGATATGCGGCAACAGAGAACGAAGAATAAAGGCTTTTTGATCATTGCGATAACCATTCTCGCTGACGTGACGTTTAAAATGACGTCGTGATGATGCACCAGGTTGATAAACATATGCGTGTTAATAATTTTACCAATAAAATGTTTGAGATACCCTTTAAATTAGAAATTTTGCACAATTATTTCATTCCGTTCTTTAAAAAAAATTGATGAAAAGTTTGATGATGTTGATGAATTTTCATTAATTTATCCTTTCACGGAATAAAAAACTATTTCTAAAAAATTTCCTAAACAACCCTTGTTTATGTATTTCACCTTGTCTCGACTTTGCACTAGATTGTCCATATAAAGTTGGTAAAACAGAAAAAGTGAAAATCCAAACACAAAAAGCACAGGAGCAGAGAAAAACGAACCCCAAAACATCAGAAGTGGGATCAGGAGTGAGTATCCCCTGTCGTGTGCTCCTTGTCATGATCGGGGAAATAACGGAAAAATCTGTCATCAATTCAGTGTATGAATTATGGACTATAAAAATGTCAGACAGCATTTGACTCAATGGTAGATTATATTCGCTGACAAGTTCATTGTTTCGACCATAAAACTCACGAAATGATGACTTTAAACGAGACTGCTGTTATTCTTGTTTCTTATACTTGCTTGTCAATAATTGACCTGCTCTTTGGCATCGAATCAACTGAGATATATACACTTTATGTGCAAGTGATAAAGGTATAATGCTGCATAAGTAAGGGAAGTTGACGATACGAAAATTTATCGCGTTGATCATAGTTTGGTTAATAGATTACCATTAACGTCTTTTCCAAGTTGTTAATTGACAATACGTCGTCGAAAAATCTTATTTTTGAGTTGAAGGCCACAATAAGTGTTTTCTTCTTTTCACGGATAAGATTTTGCATAAATGCTGCTTCATATAAATATAAAAAATAGGCCTGCTTATAATGACACACAATTGGTACCCATAGGAATTCCAATAGATTGTTGGAATACCTGATGATCTCCAAAATCCGCATAGATATTGTCAATCAGAAACTCAACTATCTTTTTGATGTCAACTTCAGAGAACTTGTGTGTGCAATCGGAATGTGTTTTAACAAAATAATTTTGCAAATGACTAATGAACAGGTAAGTAGATTTACAAGTTACATTTGAATTATGTTCATAAACATATGTTAAACATATGGTGCTCGTTTTTATTGCGAACATATGTTTCAGAACAAAACAAAAGCAATCAGGTCCACTAAAAAAAATCAAAAATAACGACAATTTTACTTAAGTAAAAACAATGTGCCAAAAGTTTAATTTGGGAACATGATTACATTTATATATGTAGAATATTGTAATGACGTTTCACCATAGCATATCTTTAGCATTCAAAGAAATGCAATATCAGATATTTCTGCATCTGCATCTGAACTCAGTTTGTACTTTTAAAAAGAAAGCACTTCGGCTTTACTTTGTTGTCCTCATGCTTTCAATTTAATTAGTTTTACCATATAATTATATAAATATAAATAAGTTTATTTAACTTTATTATATATAATAAATGATATATACTCTAAGCTAGCGTCTGCTATTTTATTGTAATGGCTATACTCGACTGCTTATACATTACCTGTTAGAAAATCCTGCCTCTCAATGATTCTGTATATACACACTGTGTTGTTTAACCAATTCCCAACCCAAAGTAGATGAGCATTGTCATCGTAACACAGGCCCGTTGGTATACCTATTCCTTGCAGTGTCGTGTCTATCTTGAACAGGAGATTTCCATCTTCGTCAAGAATCCGTACTGTGTACGTGATATTATCGCACAATAAGATGTGTGACAGGGCGTCGGTACAGATTCCACGAGGTTTTAATGGTATTCTTGGTGAAGAACCCGTGTAATAGAATCGATGTTTTCCTCTACGGTCTGTCACAACCAAACAATCCTTACGATAAAAATCCATAGTGTCCGATACGATAATATCTCCATTTCTATTCTCTGTGATAAAGATAGGATATCTGTATAGTACCTGATCATTGTTGTAATATTGTATTGTTTGTTTGTGTTGTCCTAAGTTATTGTAACGGTTTACTTTGCCAATAATTTCGACTTCATCCATTTTGCACATCCCGACTAATATATCTCCATTTGAATGAGAGCAGTGAATACAATGTGGTTTCCATTGTTTTGTTTTCTTTATGATTGTAGATATTGTCCTTAGATAATTTGTGAATGTTAAGATCCTTACTTATGTAAATAAGATCACCTGTACTGTTTACTGAGTGTGATCCACTTCCCCATATATCTTCATATATTCTTAGATCTGGTAGTTGGTGATTTAGATTTTCTCCTTCTGTATTTGTTAGGATGACTTTTTGATTCCCAGTATTAATCCATGCGCAGCCTGACGTCAAACATGAAATGTGATTTCCTGTAAGAACACCTGTGACTCTAAAGGATTTATGTACCAGGGGTGTAGACAAAAGTTTCAGAAAAGTTTCATTTTTTACTTGTCTTTTTCCGTTCTCTATAAGGCAAATTTCACTGAGTCTAATCACACACTCCATGATATTTTTTTCATTCGAGTAAAGCAGTATATTTAGTTTAAAATTAGTCAGGATTTTTATATTTGGGACACGGTTTTCCTCCACGAATAAGAGGAATTTAATCGGTCTGTTAGATAAGTGTTCAAACATGTGTTCATAATTTTCAATGCTGGCAACATGACTCTTCATCTTTCCCTCTTGTCGCTGCGATCTATGAATAAATCGTCTATGTCTGATTTTAGCACCACGTAACACAGTATCAGTGAGGACTCTTACTCTCCTCGCTTTTGCCAACATTTCTGATTTAAGTTTAGATAATTCTGCGTGACACCTATTAATATCAGATTTGATTCCTGCAAGGATAAATGGGGAGTTATAGAGATACACACTTCTGATATTGTTGATAACATCTCTGTTTTGTTGGCGCTTTGTTTCATAAGCTGTTTTGATGTCCAGTGTTTGATGTCGCCTGTGTTTTATCCACTGAAGAAAAGAGGGAAATATCTTGGGTGCTATGTGTTCTGTACATAGGATACAGAAAGGAGTTTCACATAAATTACAGTACTGTTCATATAATTTGTCTGTATGCCTCACACATGACTCCTGTTTTGCCATGTTATCATATTTCTCACGGAAAATCACAACATTATGGTGTATAGTATTTAAGTCTATAATATGCTTCTCTTTACATTGTAGACAGAGGTCATTTTTACATGACTTACAGAAAAGACTGACATTGAGAACAGTACCGAACTCTATATGGGATTGTGAATCTCATCATTTCCATGTAATGGGCTAGACATCAAGAACAGCAATCTGTTGAAAAAAATTACCTGTAACACATGTAAGGAGAATTTAGAGGTGGATTTACTGAGTAAATAATTCTTCATTGAAAGGACAATTCAGCAGATACGTGCACTTTGTACATCAATTAACCGAGTAAATATTATATGACACTTGATCCCACCTCTGATGTTTCGGGGGTCCGTGTTTGCTCTGCTCTTATTTTGTATTGTTGTATGGACTTTGAGATTGAAAACTGTTCGTTATGTCATCTCCATACCTTTCATGCAATCCTATCAAAATTGTTCCAAGAATCAAATCTGAAGGTTGTAAAGGGAGGAGGGTAAATGGTCTTATGACTTACTTATCATGATTATGTCCTGCGTAATATGGAGCTAAGCTTTACCTTTCGATATTTTAACACACACTTAATCAATAAAATGATATATTAAAGCTTCAATTATAAATTTTGAATCTTGAAATTTCAATTGTTCAAAAGATATCTTTAACAGTGCGCAATGGTTTTCTATCCATATGCGATATAAAAAAAATAATTTTATTTAGATTTGACTATTTAATCTGATATATTATAAAGATCAACTTCCACTTCAAAATTTTTGTCTGTATTTAAAATTTTTGGGCGGAATAAAAGAACCGTAAACAGAATGGATTAAAACCTTACAGAGACACTATTGGGGCATTGTAAATATGAATAATTAATACAACCAAAATAACATAGCAAACCTAGTAACATACTACACAGGGAAGACTAAAACATTGGAAAAAAAATGAATGAAACCCTCTGATTATGTTAGATTTTATACATCAAGCTGTATAGATACTAAGCGATAAATCCATGTAGGGTTTTTTTTATAATTAAAAAAAAAGATCTTTGTTTTTTTTTTATTATTTAAAAAAAGAAATCAAGTGGAAACTAAAATCAGAGGTTGATCGGTAAACCCTTGCGTACATTTTCCTTTGAGAAATATCTGCAGCAAGAATAAAAAAAATTCTCAATATCAACATCCATTTGCTGCGATCGTTTTTACAGGATTTCGATTTGGCTTAAACAAGAGGTCGATTATTTATTTAGTTGTCATATGTATTTGACAAACTATTCTTTTTGTGTACTCTCCTTTTTTAAAGATTCATTAAAAATGCATCCATCTGAATCGTAACTGTTAGTGAAATATTTCAATGAATTTCAAAATATTATGAATTTCATTAATCGTAACAGTACATGAAAAAAACATCTGCCATAGAAAGACCAGAATCATAAAATAGGTGTAAAACGTCTTTTTTTTGTTTTGTTTTTTTTTTATAAAGTCGACTTTGGTATAAAGTCGACATTGGTATTAGTTATCTGCAAATTTATGTAAACCTATAGGGCCTAGCAGAGACGTATTATTTGAAGATTGTAAACTTATACAATGTTAATATCATAATCATTTTTTTGTTAGTAGTAAAAGTAAAATGAAATAAGATCTGTTTGTGAAACACTGATGCCCCTGCATGGCAACATAACAAAGATTAATCTTTTCTTTAATGCAAATTTAATTAATTCGTACCAGAAGTAGGGTATTCTCACTGGAAAACAATAAAGGAATTTGAAAGTAGGTCAATGTTAAAGTTCTTCAACAAGTACAAATTCTCCAAGATCAAGGTCAAAAGGACAAGGTAATTGGTATCCAATGAAAAGTCTTGCCATATAGAATACTTATGTAGAGTATGGGAGCCCTAGCCCTAACCGTTCAGACGTTATGGCCAAGGTTAAATTTGTTAAAAAGAAGGTCAAACTCCAAGGTCAAAGGGTCAAAGTTCTTGTTATTAAATGAAAGGCCTTGTCACAAGGATTGAATATGTAAAGTACGAACAAACTTGTCCTAACCCTTTAAAAGTTAAGATCAAGGTTTGCTTTTTTAAAGTAAGTCAAACTCAAAGTTCAAGGTCAAGAAGGACTTCTCACAAGAATTACATATATGAAATATGAAAGCCCTATCCCTTGCCGTTCAAAGGTTATGGCCAAGATTAAAGTTTTCACACAAGTACGGAAATGTACATGGTCAAGGTCATAAAGTTAAGGTTGTTAGTATCCAATGAAAGGTCTTTCAACAAAGAATACATATGTGAAGTATAATGTCCTGGTATCTACTGTTTAAAAGATATGACCTAAGTAAAAGTTTTACAATTTTCATGTAAAAGTGTGTCAAATTCCAAGGTCAAGGTCAAAAGGTCAAATCAAATTTGGTGGTACCTAAAGAAAGGTTTTGTCACAAGAAATACACATGTGAAAAATGAAAGTCATACCACCACTAAATTAAAAGTTATTGGCAAGGTTAAAGTTTTTGCGGACAAACAGACAAACAGAGAGACAGACAGACAGACGGATATGACAAAAACTATATACCCACTTAACTTCGTTTATGGGGGCATTATAAAAGTTTATTAAATCATAATGTATCTTATAAGTGTCTCAAAATCGGTGACTTTATAATTTGGAAAAGGACTTTCATTTTATGAACCATTAATATCTTGTTAAGATATAATGGATTTTGTTGTTTTTACAATGTTGTATAATTTTGTAAATATTTTGTAATGAAATTGATCCGAATAAAACAATCAAATTAATAAAATTTGAACGGAAATACAACGGTATCATTAAGATTTTTGACCAAGAATAATTAAAAGAACACTGGGCTAGAACTCCTGTGGTGTAGAGATGGGGACTGAGCCCATAAATATTAGAAATTAGTGTTTGCCTGCATTTGAGGGTGGTGCCATATTAAGGTTCATAGGTACAGACCTAAGAACAAAGCGTAGGTGGTTAGAGGGATATGGAGATTACGAACAGTATTCAATATCAAAGTCCAAAGAACACTACAAAATAGGAAGTTAGTAAAGAGAGAATTTATATGTTTGGTTTTTCTCATTATCACAGATCTTACTGTTTCGGCAAAATTTTTACTGTGTCGCACACATAAAATTTGAATCGTTACTGTGTCGGAAATTTTTTTTCACCGCTTTGGGAGCAACACAGTAAAACAAGAACCCTGGGACTCTGTGGTATCTTTCATCTCAAGCTCACTAGGACATATCGTATCGAAGTAAAATTGGAATTACAGTTGATAATTGACAATACGTCGTCAATGCATATTTAATTGTCGAGTTGAAAGCAACCGCAAGTGTTTTCTTTGGTAAGTAATAATGGGACAGCCAATGCCAGAAAACGGCATCTTAATCTTTCTCATTGTCAGATCAGACTCTCAAATTCTCAATTCTCCCTCCCAGTATTCAATTTGCATCTTATTTTATTTTTCGGAATCATTCTTTAGGACTTGAATTTATTTGGGGGAATTTAGTCTTCCGCTCTTTCTGTATTCGACGGATCCTTTTAGCATTTATATAAACGGTGTATTGGTTTATTCGGATCAAAACTATACGATCAGTTTGAATTTGGTTATATTTGATAAACTTTGAAATGATTACAAGAGTCATATTGTCCTTCAAACAAACAGTATGTATGATATAGGTTTTTTTTAAATAGGAAGCATCTTTACACATGTCAAAAGTTTATCTTAATAATAAAAGTCATAAAACAAAGCTCTGCGTCATCAAAACCATATTTTCGTTAAAACGATGTCTTTAAAATTTTATTGAATAGTTTAACATTATTTTATTACTTTTGAAAGGTAATCAGTGGTTTGTTCTCCTTAACTTCTTGTAATATGACTCAATAAAGCATTTTGAGTATTTTTAAAAATTCACGTGTTCGCCACTTTGAAACGCCATTTGAGCAAATTAACACCTTTTTAGAATTTTATTAATGAATTAAAGAAATTGTCTAAGCTGCATTACGCTCAGTAGGATATTAACGAAATCTTTCTACTTTTGACACGACATTAAGAGATTATAAAAAAAATCGAAGCCCTTCAATTTGATAAGCCAATTCATCTCTTAAAGACCATTTTCATGACGACCAGGGGGCAGTTTTACAAATTATCTATATATAAACCGAAAATTATCTGAAGACTGCATGCATCATAGCCGTTTCACTAAACTGTCATATCTTATGATAATCTTAGGATCTATCATAATGTTAAGACAACTAAATACATCTCTTGAGTGTAAAATGAATCTGGCGAAAACCCAATATATAAAAAGAAAACGGTTTAAGAGATAGAAAAATCCATTGAATTATATCAGGTCAATCTGAACGATATA